>APFE031219355.1:54033-146353 GCA_000404065.3 Pinus taeda
TATTCTTATGTTGGTTGTTTCCACATGGAACTTCTCTACATTTCTCTAAATTTAATTTATTATTCTTATTTTAATTCATCTTCCTCTTTCTTAATTAGGTTTAATTAGTTTAGGATTAATCTTTATCCTTACAATTATGTTTGTCTTTCCCCTTTTTCCTAATTAAACCACATAATCTACCTAGCATTTTCCAACATGGGAATGGTAGAGTTTTTAAGGTACTCTATTTTATTTCTTCCTATGATCCTCCTTATTCCAAGTTTTATTTTTTATTTAATTACCTTGGTTTCTAATCATCATTTACCCTTGATGTAAATTTACCTAGTTTTCATTCCTTACTTATATTTATTTATTATTATTTATTTTTAATGATTCCAAGGGTGCCAAGTTTGGTTGTGCCCTTCAGGAACTTCCCTAGAAGTTCCAAGGGTGCCACATTTAACAGTTTAATTGTGATGCCAAGGGTGCCAAGTTGGTCGTGCCCTTCAAGAATTTCCCTGAAATTCCAAGGGTGCCACACCTAACAGTTTAATTGTGATGCCAAGGGTGCCAAGTTGGTCGTGCCCTTCAAGAATTTCCCCTGAAATTTCAAGGGTGCCACACCACTTGCCCTTCAAGCATCCAGTGACTACGAGGGGAAAATATCGTGAAACGTCATAGACCACTATCATCTCTTATGTTTCCTGCTATAGTGAGACTAATGGTGTCAGGGATCAAGGAATCTGCCTTGATGCGCGCCCCCCAGTAAACTCCTCATGAGTGACCCACTTTGGGATCTGCCCTCATGGCATCGTGATCTTCAAGGCGAAGGTGTTTCAACCCTTCCAGCCCAAGTCACGGCGGGAGTGCTAGTGGGTGAGATCAGGGACTCTGTCCCACCCCTCCCATGTAGTTCCATCCAACTGTACAACCCCATCACCCATATGTGAGTCATTCGGCCAAGCAACTCATCTGTTCCTGCAACCATTAACATATCATCAGAATATAGTTAAACATATATAGCAGGTTTCAAAATCGATTAGAATTCCAAAGATAAAATAATATAAATTTTCATCAAACCAGGTGTCGTCAACTCGTCATGTGCGAGTGCCTCTGGTGGTTTTCCTGCCATACTCAATAATAATCAGTAACCAGGTTTTTCAGTGTTAGTCATTGTCATAATAGCATTAATTACCATCACCTGGTCATTCACATCACCGTTCATTGTAAACCAGAACTAATGTAAGTAGCTAACATAGGGAATACCTCCATCATGATATCAATAGAGAATACACATAACCATTAATTATATCGTAATCATAATATTAATAGAGAACATACATAACCATCACATTCGCTGATAATAGAGTCACGTTTCTGGATCCTCAGCCTGAGTTACTCATAGACTAAAGTATGCAAGGTAATGTCATATTAGAGTCAGGAAACCAGGGTGGGCACTATATAAACCCCCTCTTAACAATGGACTTCGTCCCGAAGTCCTTAGAACATAAAGGAGAAATGACAACACACAATCTTAGGAACCCTTCCTGAAATTCTTACCAACCTTCTGATGGGCAAGTTATAATTTTCCCAAGGTATCTATACCACGAATTCCGTTATAACTAAAGGACTATATCTGTGATTATTGCAACCCATAATTATTTATGTATTTAGAAACAATCAAAACAAGAAGCAGGACAATCACAATCAATATTCATCTCATGGTACAAATTAGTATATGATGCATTCAACCAAGTAAAGTCATTCACACACTGTACCCCTGTAGCTTCCAATTATAGTAGTTTGTTTCAAACTACGTCTATATGACCCTATAAGTGACAATGTCGGGGATAATATGTAACAAAAACTGATTTGTATGCTCATCATAATATTGTCGTATAAGAAAAGAGCATACCATTATTATTATTATTATTATTTATTTATTTATTTTTGGCATGGTTGCGAATGAACTTCCTATCGGATTGTAATTTGTGGATGTGCTAAATTTACTTTCTATTTATAGTGCATGATTTTGTTTACACTTAATATTTCCATTTAGGAATATTACACAAAAACAGAAATGTCCATGCAAGAAGAAATTACAATAATAGGCTGCAATAGACACTATCCAATCCAAACTAGAGCAGGGCCATGCTAAATCAAGAAAAATAATCAAATAAAATAAAACATGACACTTCATCTAATTAGAGACAAAATTTAATGGGGTGATGATCTATTGCACCTCTCTCATCTATTGCCCAATTCATTCATTCAAGGGTGTCCCGCTCTGGTTTGTCCACCCAAATCAAAAGACTTGCACAATGCCAACTCTATTCTTGTTTGCTCCATGTACCTATTTCATTTCATGGAGTATCTCCTTTATTTTTAAAGTGCATGTACAAACACAAACGATAAATGGGGTACTAACGCAATGTAATTATAATTTTCAATGACAAAATAGAATTACATAAAGAAAGCTTTAAAAACTGACCTTGTAGCCGATTTTATACAACTTCTGAATTAAGACTCGACATTTCTCCCACCCTACTTGTGATAATTCCCCACAAGTGTCTTAGTATTTGCAACAAAATGCAAAACTGACATGAGAAGATCATGATCTTCCAAGAGCACTTCTTGGTGGGAACTAACAGGAAGCAACCGCAATTCAATGAGGACCTGCAACTTCATCACACTTCTACTCGGATTGTTGTGATTTATAACTAAGTGATGCAATCTACCAATCCATGCCATGCTAACAAGTAGATCATGCCCCTCTTCAACAATCAGTAATATACCATGAATGAAATCCATATCTTATGACAACATTTCATCTAAGACATAATAATCTAACTATCTTTCCTTGTTTGTTTTTTTTTGTTTTTTTTACTTGCATCTTTCATATATCTTTGTCAACCTTTCTTCACATTAAAAGTTAAATATCATTAATCTTGATCTTTAAATGCTTTATGGTAGTCATAAACTGATATTTTTCTCCCTGAATTTCTCAAAATGGATTCTACTCGGTGCTCCATTATTGTCTCTCAAGTCAAACAATTCCTTCAATGCAACTCCAAATACTCTGTTTTTTTTGTTAATCTTGTAGCTTTTCAATTATTGACTTGTATTCTTGATTCCTTTTTAACCAAATAATCAATGTCTGAGCAGTTATTTTATTCTTCACTTGATGTCAACATTTTAAATCATCTTACATATAGAAATTTGTGTTCGAGCTTCTCAATTTATTTGACTCTTCATGCTAATGAAAAGTGGAGATTATAGAGCATCTATTTCCTTATTGTTAGTAATAAAATGATCATTCAAGAGCGAGAGTCAATTTAAATACTATGTTCTGTTTGAGGAACCATTGTAGTTATTTGATAGAGCAAGGCATCAGCTTCCGCAGTCAGCTGAAGTCCATAATCATCAGTTTGCCAATCATCTTTTTCCAGGTAGATTACTCATTTATCTATGTTCTTGCACTGGTTTGAAAATATTTGGTGAGTCCTATTCTTTTATTGGATTTTGTCTATGGTGATAATTTTATGTCCATGTAATTTACTGCATAATTGTTTCAATCTGGGCCACATGTTACAACATCAAACAGCATTGTATACTCTGTTCGATCTCATAGTGTAATCACGGGCATGGGAAAAACCTTGCGTTGGTTACTATGCAGATACAACACTATAATTAATTCAAATGAATATCTAGCTTAGCTTTGCAAAATAATTTGAGTTGTACGTTCTGGGTTTCATCTTCTGAAGTCGTGCAGATTTAAATACATTAGTGGGTTTTGATGCCCTGACAAGCTCCATACCGCATTTAAGGCTAGAAGGACTGTGGATACCCTATTTATAACTGATATCAAGGCAGGTTGTCTAACCCTCATCTTGAATGGATTCGATCTTTTAACATGCCATGTTGTTGTATTTAAATTTATATGTCATGTCTCTTTATTTCTATCCATCTAGAATTATGTGATGCTATCATAAGCATATGCTAGTAGCGATTTAAGTGGTAAATATTAGTAGTCACAGCCCACAATTTCACTAGTTTCTTCTGGAGACAGAGGGTGTGTGTGTAATTGCATGCATTTCTGTGTTTGATAGAGAGTGGCAGAGGGAAGAATGGATGTAGGATTTCTAACCTGCAAGCAGAATCTAGTGGGTGGGGGAGATGGCAATTTAAATCCTCGATTAATAAAGTCAAGGGTTATTTACTCATGTCTGTAATAAACCCAACAAGATAATCCAATGTCTGTCTTGTTCATAAAAGTCTTACAAGTTCACTCTTCTAGTGAACAAGTTTGATGCATCAATACGACCACCTCCTTTATCCATTAGATATTTTAGTTTCCCACATAAACCAACAACAAAACAAAGCAGGAATTGTCCAGTGCCAATTACTCATTTCACAGAAGCCTTTCTCGTTAATGTGTACAGAAAGACCATTTGTAATGATTTTGAATGTCTTGCAATAGCCATTTTGTTCTTGATGTGAGCCCGACAATTTTGTAAGATAGGCTTCTCCCACCATATACCTTTGAATGTTAACAGTGCATTGAAACCTGTGGGAATGGATTTTCTTAACATGTGTAGGTTCTTTGGTAAAGTAATCCTTTTGAATTTCCAACTGGACTTGAAAACAGGATTTCAATTTGTATTAGAGGGTAATTCTGGACATTTTATTAAATCTTGGACCATTATTATATAACATAATCTTTTGAATCTCATATAATACTAGCACAAATCTTTTGGTTTAATCAGAATTTTAGAACACAAACTCTTATTCCTCTTTTCTATACCTTCAAGACATTTAATCAGAAAATTGCGAAATGCCACACTATGGACGGGATATGATTTCCTCTTTTCTAGTTATTGCTATAAAATGGAACCTCAATTTAATGTTCTAGAGATACAGGTGATATGGATAGTATGTATCTCATGCCTTTTAGATAATAAACAAACCACCACTGACATACCCAAAATAAAAATGGATTGTCTATATGTTCCAGAAAATATGTAGATGTTACAATTGTCTCAGAGACTGCTTACAACACAAGGGGCTGTATGGGCTGAAGGAAGAATGGATGTCAGCATAAATATTAATATTCTGTTCACTGGGTAGGTTGGGCTGGCCCAACTTTGAACTCTGAATATTTCGCAAGGAACTGATTTAGAGAGCTAACATAGGAAAGTTATTCCAAGTAGCTTGATTCAAAGATTTGAACTATCGTACAGCATATTCAGAAGCCTGCTATAACCAGAAATTCATAGGCCTAACAGTCTGGTTTTGATGTTTGCCATGCTTTTATGCTCTTAACAAAAAAATTAAACAGCTATCTAACTTCGGTAAGTATTTGAATATTAGATACCAGAAATGGCAAACCTTTACTAGAGAGATTAAGGAAGACTTGAGTAATCTTCATGGCCAATAGTGAGGCAAAGCTTGAAAGTATTGAAGTTATTGATGCACCCCACGTGATCATGTAAAATGTCCAACTTGCAATGGAAAGATCTCTTTATTTCCAAACATGAATGTATTTGCAAGATAACATTAACAGCTGATTGCTTTATTGCCATCTTTCGTGGTGAGAGGCACATGCACTATTTCTGTAACACTGCTATTTTTGGTTAGGTTCACAAACGGGGATTGATCACCTTGTTATTATTATGTATCATTTTCCTTTCAATGTCTCTACTAATATGGTTTATTGTTTTTTTTTTTTAATTAAATTTGAAAATATTAGATATTGCCAGTTTAGCATTCAAATATTGCCAATTTTGCATTCAACTCTAGTTAGCACAGCCTAATTTTGTCAAGTTGTTTTGGATGATAGTGTCGCTCTTCGATCGAAAACACGCAGGGGTTCCACTACCCTCATGAATAAGTCGGGTGCATTATCAGGCATTTTGAGCAAGAAGCCTTGGGAAAACCTAGACTTTTATAATCGGAATAGGGTGAAACTTATGTATTGATGGAGCTTCATTTGCTGGGGATCTGGAAGAAAAGGTATCAGGTCTTTATTTTAGAGGGCAAAGAATTTCGCATGCTATGATTGATGATCTTTTGGCAAAGGGAATGGACAAAGCTGAAAAGGTTCTTTTTCTTTCTTCCGAGGCTCTCTTTCCCAAAGAAAAGCATACATGTATAAATGTACACAAAAACCCATATGTATGATTACAGAAACTCAAACACACATACAGAAAATGCATGGCATATGTTCAAGAATTCTCTTTGTAATTGATTTTTAAGAATTTGCTTCTTCTAACATTAATTTTCCCAAACAGATAATCAATTTGTTGGATAACTAGGTTCAGCCTTATGTGAAAACAAAAAAATTATTATTATTTTATAGCGTGTTCTTTATGTTTTATTTTGTTGAAAAGAAAAAGTCAAAAGGCAAGTTCTTCATGGCCCTATGAAAAGACGAAAACTTGAATTTTCGTTAGTATCATTTGTATCTCCAATCTGCCAAGTTGGTCCTCCCAACAGACAAGTCGACCTGCTCAAAGGACGTGACCTTTCACATGAAGAAATACGCCTTCACTTGGCAAATTAGGAATCAATTCGATGCACATATGTGAAACAAGGAAATTTGGACATCTGAGGCTTACTTTTCTGTGGTACATGAGATAAACAAAAACAGGAGATAAACAAAAACACTAAGTTTCTGTGAGAAAACAAGCTACAGGAAGACCATTATTTCTGAAGAATACGAGCTACAGGAGTGACAGTATCTGCGTGATGTTTTGAGTTTCCACATGTACAGAATCTCTGTAATGATGCGAGTTCCTCAGAAGTAAATTCTCTGCAATAAATTCAAGTTTCTGTGACATGACATACCTCTCTGATGCGAGTTTCTGTTGGACCAAATCTCTGTGACATGCAAGCTTTCTGTTGGACAAGATTTCTATGACATGCAAGTTATTTTTGATGGACCAGATCTCAGTGTAATCTGAGCTATAGGAAGGCTACTATCTCTGTTGATGCAAGCTACAAAAAGGCAGAATTTGGATCGCTGACTTGGCAGAAAAGAACACGTGTTTACTAAGCTTCCGGTGTTGGTTCAGAAAAGACGTATTTAATTCCAAAATCAATTTCGAAGGTTCTTTCAAACGGGTGAAGGAGAGGTCGAACCATGATGCGCCAAAGGGACCAAGGTGGAAAACAGAACGAGAAGTTTTTATTCGATGAAACCAATGCTATGAGCAAACTGTAACACGGATTCATTCATTTATTATTTGCAGTAATTCGTGCAAATGCTGAACACGTCTTCTCAATTATTTTCCATCGAGAACTACCAAATTAATTGCGGAAGTGAAAAAGGATCGATTTTTGTGCAAATGTTGAACACGTCTTCAAATTGATCTTCACCGTGGAATGTGAACCGATAGCAGCGATGTGAGAGCGCAACCTAACCGTTCCTTTGTCGATAATTTCAAGGTAAAGCTGTTATGACCGCTGTGCGAGAAGAATTCGGAAGCCGGAAGGCATGAATGAAAGTCTAGGCCAGCAGCTCAGGTTGCAGCGGTCAGCTTGGGATTCTACTTGCTGGACCTTGCAACACATTCAAGGCTTTCAGTCTTCAAATCCCGTTTATGGATCAACGCATCCCACCCTTCTTGTTCTTCAACACACCCATCGGATGCTCATTCATCTCTGCAGACGTAGAGTCTAACAATAGCTTGTAAAGGGCTGGGAAGGGATCCAGTGGAGTGTTGCAAAGTTCTGAGGATGATACACCACAAGAGAAGCGAGTAACCTCAAAGACTTTTATTTATTTATATGAAAGATGAGTACAAAATCCAGCAGAGTCTCCACAAGCCCAACAACTCATTCTATCACCTTAAATGAGAGCTCAAGACTCATATAAATAAGAAAATGGGAGATGATCCCAAAGAAAATTCCAATGACTAGTGGAGATGGATTGACAATCCCAATGCTAGCAAGTCAAATTCCAAGTGGTTGAGTTACTCGCTGTAGGCTGCCAACGAATTGATGTAGATTTGCATCAAAAATTTCTTTAAGCTGCCAGCGTATCCCCTTAACTGATATACGCAATACTTTGATTAGACAATTGTGAAACTTAGTGGGAGTAAATATGAAAAATATCCCACTCAACTAGCTGCTAACCCAAACATATGAAACGGTGATAAACATGTGTTAAATCTGGCTGCCTATAGGCTGGAGTAGACTGCTGCGTATCACCCCTTTTGGCTGGCAGTAACATATCCCTGCGCTGATCCCTTTGGCTGATATGTATGTGAGTGGGAGACAAGTGAGAGTAAGTGGGGGACAAGAACTGTCCCATGTGGCAGTTCTGTCCCCACTCAAACTTTTCCAAATCCGTGAGTTTAAAATATGCACAAACTGTTGCGTATAAACTTCACTGCTCCATGAGTTTTAGTGGGGGACAAGTGGGAGACAAAGTTTGTCCCATGTGGTAGTTCTGTCCCCACTCAGCTATCATATCCATGGACGATTTCTTATACCTTTACGAATTCTCTTAAACTGAATTTTACACCTGCTGAGTGGATAATTCGGAACTCTTTTGACTGGCTGTTGACTTTGTCTTTCTAATGTGGCTGCCATGTCACTATTTCCCCAACAAACTTTAATTTGCACCAACATATTGAAATAAATAAAATTATTTGAACTTTAGCCATATGTAATATTTCAACATTGCCTCTTTAACTAAACGCTGGACCATTTGACTTGCCACTTGGAACTTTGACTGACTTTCCTCCATGTGGTGGGCCCCACATTGCTGCTACATCACCTTTGATATTCCTTTAACTTTCCATGTCAAAATTTGATTTATTTTGACTATGGAAAAATTTAGATTATTCAATTTTTTTATTTTTTTTTATCATTTTTGCCACTGTCATTTGAAAAAACCGGCTTTTGAGGGGCTCTAAGTCATTTTTTGACCCCCAAAGTGGGTCCTAGAATAATGTTGGGCCTCTGAATATGAATTTCGAGTAGTCATACCCCCCAGACATTTCCTAAGACCACTTATTTACACCATTACATAGAAAATAATTAAAAAATCCCGTTTTGTGGAAAATTTTTAATTATTAAAAAATCCTACTTAGACCTAGCCAAATTCCACGAAACTTTTTGTGTGATCTAGTATGGTAATATACATCGACTCTAGACACTAATATGTGTCAGGGGCTCAATCTTCAAACCGTCACCCCGGCTTTGGGGTAAAAAACAAGTGAAAAAATCCATAAAATTACCCGCCTCTGAAAAAGAAGGGATAATTAACCGGATAAAAAAAACACTCCAAGGTGTACTTGTTTGTTGATTGAGTCCCAACATCTTAGGCCTGTTACAAATTCAAAAAACTCATCATTACTAGTATCACTTACTTATTACAATTCCCCGCAGGGTGTGGAATCTGGGTACAAGAAAGATGATGAAGAAGATAGAAGTAGAGTTAAAAAACTCTGTTGATTGATGATATCTGATGGTACAAGTGTCCTCTGGATATTCCTTGGGCATGGAGTCTTCACATAATCATCAGGTGCCACTCCAGTAGTCAGCAGGTTCCTAGCTTAAAATCTATGGACATAAGTCCTCTCAAGTCACTACCTCTAATTTCCCTGCATGAATTTCATTAATGTATACCCTCTTTAAGGACTATACAAACTGTTATTTGCCTCATATATACCGATACAGTAGGAAAGAGAAGGTTGTACTAGTTGTTGTAGCTATGTTTGGTTCCTTATTTCATAGACAACAAGAGAAACTCATGACAGTATGCGATCTCTGTGGCTTCTAAATTACACTGACATCTACTCTTAATGCACAGTCATAATGTGTTGCAATAACTAGGTGTGAATATCTAATTGTGAGCAATATGTTGTCACCATAGCATTTTAGTCATTGTTATAAAGTACTGCCACACACTGATGTTATGTAAACTCATGTTATGATATCACTGAGCATGATAATGTGTGAAATCATTTAACTGCATTCATGGTTGGGTATGCTATTAAATATCTAACTCAATGTTGGGTATGGAGTATTGTTTTTTGATGGCTACGCAGGGTGTATTTTTAAGCAACGACGGTCTCTAGAAGTAATAATGCTTTAATTAAGGTGGGCAAATTGTTGTCTTAAAAAAAGATCTTAAGCGAGAATCATATGAAGAATCCATCCATGGGTTGTTTGCGTCAACTAATGAGACCTCTATTATAAACAATGAAAGGCCTCTGACACTGCACCAATCCTTAATTGTGTTAATGTAGGAAAAAATCAAGCTAGACACAAAGCTCAGTGAGAATACTAGTACCAAACTCAAGATAAGTTGTGGAAGTCATGAACATAATCCCTCTCTTTCACTCTTTTTTCTATAAGGCTGGAAGAGCTTCTAATATCGAGGCTTCTCATGAACAATGGAAAAATAACCCAAATAATATATTCTTGCAACAAAGGAGCACCACATATTATAATCATTTAATATAAGGTCTATTCTAATCACATGTTGGTGGAAGAGACTAAAAGGAAGGTGGTCATCTTCTCTCTGTATTGTTATCTCTAGGCCATCACATGTAGAATATTTCTATACCTTTCTGACCAAGTATAAGTTATGTAGCAGTATTAGAACCTGAAAATGTTAGATCCTTGTGTACCTTCAATTGATGCAATGATGCTTCAGCCATATTGGCCGATTCCAGAAAATAAAAAGGGTTCAATAGGTAGTATATCATCTGAATAGATGCCCTCCATGTGTGGGTGCCTTGAACCATTAACATGGAGATGTGTGCAAGGGAACCTATTCAAATGTATAGATACATCAATAGGTGGAGCACTCCAATGAAACAAAATCTACAATAAGTTGACTGGTTCACTTCTTTAGGAAGGTGCTTGTGCTTTTAAATATAGGCTAGAAAAGGTCAGTCCCTCGGCTGGAAAAAATACATGAACATAAAGATTCAGATGATGGTTATTAAATCTTGTGAACATAAACAACTCTGGAACAACCGAGAGCTTTCCCACTTGATGAATGTATATGATGCGAGTAGGCATGGAACGAATCTTTTTTCATTGACCTTCAAAAACTAGAAAACAAAAAGAGGGCTGATACACTTTCCTTGTTTGAGTTTCAGCTCTAGAATCATGTCTACTTGACTGTGTAAGGGATGTTATGGCCTCTAGTAGCTTTGAACATTAGAAGATGACATTATTGTTGTGTTTTCAAATCTTGATTGCTAGCAACTAATTCGCTGAGGATGGTACCTTTAAATTTGGCTTCTTGAGTTCTCATCGCTAAAGTACCATGTTGATTTTTGGTAGCATCAGATTAGTTCTAGCCTTGAAATTTGGTGGAGACGCTAAGGAACACGAGATCTCCAAGACCCAGAAATCGTTTGGAGAAGTTCCACTCGGATGAGGAGTTATTAAAATAATTAATATTTTGAATAGGTTCCTAAGTCTAAGCTTAAGAAAATAAAAATATTAATGGGGCTTAATAAAGATAAGAGTGAGAAGCTTCTAAGAGACGAGGATCAAGTCTGTTTTAATCTTAGCCATTGATTAAAGACTTAATATCGACCGCTGATTCATCAACAGGAAAAGTATAAGAGAAGACTTGAGGATCATTTGGAGACACACTGACACATACTTAATATCCCAAGGAAAACCGATTCTCAAAGGGAAGGAGATCGATTTTAGAGGGAGAGTTGCAGGGTGGAGGGAGAGGAGGGCATCAGTAGCAGTCAGTGACTGAAGAGGAGGTGACGCATGGATATTGAGAGACAGCGCAGAGGGAGACGCAGTCCAAGGGAGAGGCAACTCTCACATAGGCTGACGCAGTGTTGAAGAAGATGTAACTAGGTTCAGTTTTCATATATGTAATTTTGATATTTGTACTTATTCAAGAAAAGGGAATTTATTTTGATATTATTTGTTAATGAGTTTCTTGCTCATTGAAGACAGGTCAAGCACATTTTGAAGTGCTTCTAGGGAATCAAAGTCAAAATGTAATTATGATGAGACCCTTTAAGGGCATGTTACATCATGTATGATGTCATACAAGGTCATGGGATCACTTTTGTTGATTTGGGGTAGCATCAGATGTGCTATAGCCATGAAAATTGGTGGAGAGGCTAAAGCACATGGGATCTCCAAGACGCATAAATGGTTTGGGTAGATTCTAACCGGTTTGGGAGATATTAAAATAATTAATATTTTTAATGGAATTCCTAAGTCTAAACTTAGGAAAATAAAATATTAATGGGTATTAATATAAAACTGGGTTAGAAGGGTCCAAAAGTCATGGATCAGGGCAAATCTAATCTTATCCGTTGATTAGAGATTTAATCTCGGTCATTGATGGACCAACAAGAAAAATATAAGAGGCTTGAGGGTCAGTTTGAGAACACACCGAAAGAGATAAAGAACTCGATTTTCTGGGGCAGGGTTTGCTGAGGAAATTGAGTGAGTGATCAGAGTTACAGCTGAGGGGTAGTGAATACACAACAGAGAGGCAGAGTTAGTACCGGGAGGATCAATGCAGAAGCCTGGAGAGGTTGACGCAGAGCCAGCCAAAGGCCATGCAAAGGCAGCCAGGAGTTGTGCAAATCCAGAGAGGGCCAGCGTGTGAGACACAGAGGCTCCAGAGGCTGACGCAGAGCCCAGAGAGGCTAACGCAGGGCCAGAGAGACAGACGTTGGGTCAGAGAGGCTGACGCAGGGCCTAGAGGCAGCGTTGGGAGATTTTTCGTGGGACAGACTAGAGCTAGAGAGCTGGATAGGATGACGTAGTCCCTATCAGAGTGACGCAGAGCAGCGGAAGATGCATTGTTGCTGTGGGATCATTCATCCAGTGATTTAGCTGGAATATCTGTCTCCGACTGAGAGGTACTACTGCTAAGGGCATTCTCTGTTGGGTGAGCCATTTCTGGCACCCAAGTTGTATTCTGAAACTGCATAATAATAAAACCCTCTAAATAGTTGCATTGGTTTTCCCGCATTGAGTTTTTCCAGGGACATTAGTCCAAAAACAACAGTGTCACTTGTGTGCTTGTTTACTTTCAGTTGATGATCTATATGTGTTGATATTGTGCTTGTATTTATTTTCAGTATTTACATAGTAAATAACTTGTTAAGTAATTGAACAAGTAGGAAGAAATAAATCAAATAGCATAGGAAGAATTTTTAACGGGTTTAACTTAGAAATTCCAACATGGTATCAGAGCGTGGTTGCAGATCACAGGATAACTGAAGGCATCAACAGAGCAGAGCAGTAGCAGTGGAAAACAACTATCCCAAGTGACAGAAGTTGTTCCTAGCAGAAAGCAACAAGGAAGGGATGACGTAGAGTGCCTGCGTCATCAGTTCGAGCAAGGAGGAGGATCAGCACAGTGGCAGAGAGGAGAAGACCTGACCTACGCAGTGCCCGGAGATCTTTCTCAGCTAGGAAGGATTGACGCTGTGGCCAGGTGGTGTAGATTTTGCCAGTGTCGGGATTGCAGAGCCTAGAGGCTCAGTTCTTCAAGTTGCTGAGGTATAGGGGGCTGTAGATAATTTGCGGACCAAAGCTGGTGGGGTACTGTGGTCAGAATAGTACCTAATAGGGCAAGACCAAGGAGGAGGGAGTTGCTACCGATGATTTCTAGCCAAGAAATCCGGATCTATGTTGTAGTTGCACAAACGATCAGAGTGGGGCATCTCGACATTGGCAGAGGGGTTTCCACGAGGGAAATCAAGGCTCAAAGGGAGTCAAACTGAGAACTTCCAAACGGGAAGTTGAGAGCTCGAAAGAGTCAAAAGAAGAGCAGCAAAATGGCAGTGAATGGGCTGAGAGATCAGGATAGACTGGATGGAGCTTCCAACTTCATATTCTGGAAGGCCAGTATCTTGTACATTCTAGAGAGGTATCGCATTAAGCACTTCGCCTTGAAATCAATAGCGATCCCAGTTGACCCAGCTGAAAATGAAAAGTATGAAGAGGCAATGGCTAAGGCAAAGTGCATCATCCTTAATGGGGCCAAGGATCATGTGGTGCCACATATTGCTAAGAAGGAGACGACAAATGAGATGTGGGAGGCCCTAAAGAAATTGTATCAGCATACTTCCGTGCAGAGGAAGATGTTACTTGAAACTCAGTTGCGGTCATATCAGATGCAGAAGGGAGAGCAAATAGATGTCTTCCTCAGTGGATTGAAGGAGATCCATGATCAACTAACTTCCATAGGGGCCACGTCGAATCAGGAACTGATGGTGAGGACTGCATTGAACGCAGTCTCAGAGGATTGGGAGGTATTTGTCCAAAGCATACTGGGCAGGATGAGCCTTCTATATTGGGAGGAACTGTGGGCAACTCTTCGTCAAGAAGAGATAAAACGGCTGACCAAGGCAGGGAGTAGCGATAAGGGGGTTAGAATCAACAAGGAGGAAGAGGAGGATATTGCTCTAGCATCGGTGGGAAAGCAGGAGAAACGGAAGAAGAAGGACCTCTCCAAGGTCAAGTGCTTCCACCATGGGGAATTGGGTCACTATGCGAACTAGTGTCCAAGGAAGAAGAGCAAGGGAGAGGCTTCTAAGACCAAGGTTGTTGATTTGGGGTAGCATTGGATGTGCTATAGCCACGAAAATTGGTGGAGAAACTAAAGCACATGAAATCTTCAATACCCAAAAATGGTTTGGGCAGATTCTAAACAATTTGGGAGATATTAAAATAATTAATATTTTTAATGGATTCCCTAAGTCTAAACTTAGGGAAAATAAAATATTATTGTGAATTAATATAAAACTATGCTAGAAGGGTCCAAAAGTCATGGATCAAGCCAGAGTTAATCTTAGCCGTTGATTAGGGACTTAATCTCGGTTGTTGAATTGTCAGCGAGAAAAGTATAAAAGGAGGCTTAAGGGTCACTTGGAGAACACACCGAGTTGATCAAGAATTCGATTTTCGAGGGCAGGGCTTGCTGAGGAAATTGAAGGAGTGATCAGAGTTGTAGCTGAGGGGTAGTGAATACAGAAGCAGAGAGGCAGAGAGGGTACCAGGAGCATCAACACAGAAGCCAGGAGAGCGGGACATAGAGCCAACTAGAGTCCATGCAAAGCCAGTCAGGGCCCACACAGAGGCAGCCAGGAGTTGCGCAGCGCCAAAAAGATCCAGCGTGGGTGACACAGAGGCTCTAGAGGCTGATGCAGGGTGAGTTGGGGTGGCGTTGGGCCAAAGAGGCGGACGCAATTCCTAGAGACAGATGTTGGAGATTTCGTGGGGCATATTGGAGCTGAGCACTGTGGGATTGTTCATCTGAGGTTTTAGCCAGAATATCTGTCTTCGACTAAGAGGTACTACTACCGAGAGAATTCTTTGTTGAGTGAGCCATTTTTGGCACCCAGATTGTATTCTGAAACTGCTTAATAATAAAACCCTCAAATAGCTGCACCGGTTTTTCTGCATTGGGTTTTTCCAGGGACATTAGTCCAAAAATAATGGTGTCACTTGTGTGCTTGTTTTTCCTTTAGTTGATGATCTGTATGTGTTGAGACTGTACTTGTATTTATTTTCGGTATTTACATAGTAAATAATTTGTTAATTAAAAAACAAGTAGGAAGAAATAAATCAGAACGTACAAGAAGGATTTCTAACAAATAGACTTAGAAATTCCAACATGGTATCAAAGCGTGGTTGTAGATCACAGGAGAACTGAGGGCATCAGCCGAACAGAGCAGCAGTAGCAGAAACAATTATCCCGAGTGACAGAAGTTGTTTCTAGCAGAAAAGCAACAAGGAAGGGGTGACACAGAGCTTGCATCATCAAGTTTGAGCTTGGAGAAGGATCAACGCAGTGGCAGAAAGGAGTAGACCTGACCTACGAAGTGCCCAGTCATCTTTCTCAGTCAGGTTGGATTGACACCCATGGACAGGAGGTGCGGATTTTGTTGGTCTAAGGATTGCACAGAGCCTAGAAGCTCTAACCTTCAATTTGCTAAGGCATAGGAGGTTGTGGGTAAATTGCGGAGTGAACCTGGTGGGGTACTGTGGCCAAAACAATACTTAATAGGGTGAGACCAAGGAGGAGGGAGTTGCTGCCGAGGATTTCTAGCCAAGAAATCCGGATCAGTGGTGTAGTTGCGCTAACGATTGGAGTGGGGGCATCTCGACATTGGCAGAGGGATTTCCAGTAGGGAAATCGAGGCTCAGAGGGAGTCACACAGAGAACTTTCAAGAAGGAAATAGAGGAGCATCGAAATGGCAGTGAACGGGGTAAGAGACCAGGACAGACTGGACGGAGCCTCAAACGTCGTAGTCTGGAAGGCCAGAATCTTGTCTATTCTAGACAGGAATCGTCTCAAGCACTTCGCTTTGAAGACGATAGAAATCCCAGTTGACCCGATTTCAAACGACTAGTATGAGGAGGCAATGGCGAGAGCCAAGAGCATCATCCTTGGCGAGGTCAAGGACCATGTAGTACCACATATTGCTAAAAAGGAAATGACAAATGCGATGTGGGAGGCTCTGATGAAATTGTATCAGCATACTTCCGTGCAGAGGAAGATGCTACTAGAAAATTAGTGGTGGTCATACCAAATGCAGAAGGGAGAATAGATTGACATCTTCCTCGGTCAATTGAAGGAGATCTGAGATCAACTGACTTCTATAGGGGCCATGCCAGATCAAGAATTGATGGTGAGGACAACCCTGAACATAGTCTCAGAAGACTGGGAGGTGTTTGCCGAGAGCATATTGGGTAGGTCGACCCTTCCAGATTGGGAGGTCAGAATCAAGAAGGAGGAAGAGGAGGATGCTGCCCTAGCATCTAAGGGAAAGCAGGAGAAACAGAAGAAGAAGGACCTCTGCAAGGTCAAATGCTTCCACTGTGGGGAACTGGGTCACTATGCGAGCCAGTGTCTGAGGAAGAAGAGCAAGGGAGAGGATTCTGAGACCAAGGTTGCGCCAACAAGGGCAGAGAAGGAAGTGGAGACAGATGATGACTTTGCCATGAGTGCTCACACGCCACTTGAGAGGAAGTGGGGAGACATGGAGCTATAGTCAAATTGATTACATGCGATGAGGGGCAGGATCCTTGAGGTACCCAGCCTCTTGGATTATACCTTGCTACGGAAGCCCCGAAGAGGAGTAGTAGTACTAGCGGATGTCAGTAGAGATGGATGTGGATGGAGTGATAGAGGGAGCTACAATGCAGGATTCCCAGGGTAGCGTGAGGTAGTTGTGCGAAATGCATGGAGTTGTTGCAATAGCGCAGAGGTCAAATAAGGGGCACTCCTCAGCGATGGAGGGAGTTTCAACATCGAGGGTGTCTCTAGCCTGACAGAGATATCAAATTTGGGAGATCAATTACTTACTTCTCTATAACTGAGTTGTAGTGCAGCAGTTAGCAATGGCAGTGCTATGGGCAACACGATGAGAGGGGCTACCGTACAGATACAGTAGTGGTAGTGGCAGGGCCATGGGTAGTAGTACATGATGCAGCAGTACAGAGGATGTTGGGTAGCAGGCCTAGCATCAGCACCAGGACCGATGCCGGATGATCAGGGTGATGCTAAGTGAAAAGGATTACTAGAGCATAGTCCTCACTAAGAGGGAGTGTTGATTTGGGGTAGCATCGGATGTACTCTAGCCACAAAAATTGGTGGAGAGGCTAAAGCACATGAGATATCCAATACCTGGAAATGGTTTGGGCGGATTCTAAACAATTTGGGAGATATTAAAATAATTAATATTTTTAATGGATTCCCTAAGTCTAAACTTAGGGAAAATAAAATATTAATGTGAATTAATATAAAATTGTGTTAAAAGCGTCCAAAAGTCATGGATCAAGCCAAAGTTAATCTTAGCCGTTGATTAGGGACTTAATCTCAGTCGTTGAATTGTCAACGAGAAAAGTATAAGAGGAGGCTTGCAGGTCACTTGGAGAACACACTGAGTTGATCAAGAATTCGATTTTCTAGGGCAGGGCTTGCTGAGGAAATCGAAGGAGTGATCAGAGTTGCAGCTGAGGGGCAGTGAATACAAAAGCAGAGAGGGTACTGGGAGCATCAACACAGGAAGCCGAGAGAGAGGGACACAGAGCCAGCTAGAGGCCATGCAGATCCAGTCAGGGCCCACGCAGAGGTAGCCAAGAGCTGTGTAGTGCTAGAGAGAGCTAGCATGGGTGACGCAGAGGCTCTAGAGGCTGACACAAGTCGAGTTGGAGTGACGCTAGGCCAGAGAGGCTGATGCAGGCCCTAGAGGCAGAAGCTGGAGATTTCGTGGGGCAGATTTGCGTTGAGAGTTGTGGGATTGTTCATCCGGGGTTTTAGCCGGAATATCTATCTCTGTTGGGTGAGCCATTTCTGGCACCCAAATTGTATTTTGAAACTGCTTAATAATAAAACCCTCAGATAGTTGCACCGATTTTCCTGCATTTGGTTTTCCTGGGGACATTAGTCCAAAAATAACGGTGTCACTTGTGTGCTTGTTTTTCCTTCAGTTGATGATCTGTATGTGTTGAGATTGTACTTGTATTTATTTTCAGTATTTACATGGTAAATAACTTGTTAATTAACAGAACAAGTAGGAAGAGATAAATCAAAACGTACAGGAAGGATTTCTATAGATAGACATAGAAATTCCAACAAAGGCAACGCCAATGAGGGCGGAGAAAGAAGTCGAGACAGATGACCACTGTGCCATGAGTGCTCATGTGCCACTTGAGAGGAAGTCAGGAGACATCGAGCTATAATCAGACGGACTATAGACGAAGAGGGGCAGGATCCTTGAGGTACCCAACCTCTTGGATTATACCTTGCTACGGAAGCCCCAAAGAGAAGTAGCAGGACTGGCGGATGTTGGTGGAGACGAATGCAAATGGAGTGATAGAGGGTGCTACAGTGCAGGAGTCCCAGGACAATGTGAGGCAATAGTGCGAGAAGCATCGAGTGGTTGTAGCAGCGCAGAGGTCAGTGGAGGAGCACTTGTTAGCGACAGAGGGAGCTTTAGCATCGAAAGTGTTTCTAGCCTAACAGAGATGTCAGAGTTGGGAGGATCAGTTACTTCTCAGTAACTGAGTTGTAGTGCAGAGGTTAGCAGTGGCAGTACTATGGGCAGCCCGATGCAACATGATGAGAGGGGATGCAGTGCAGATGCAGCAGTGGCAGTGGCAGGGCCATGGGCAGCAGCACGGATGCAGAGGGAGCTGTCATACAGATGCAGCAGTGGCAGTGGCAGGGTCATGGGCAGTAGTACAGGATGCAGCAGTGCAGAGGATGTTGGGCGAGGAGGCCTAGCATCGGCACAAGGACCGATGCTGGATGATCAAGGTGATACTCAATAATGAGTATTACTAGAGCACAGTCCTCGCAAAGAGAGAGTGTTGATTTGGGTTAGCATTGGATGTGCTCTAGCCATGAAAATTGGTGGAGAGGCTAAAGCACACGAGATCTCCAAGACCTAGAAATGGTTTGGGCAGATTCTAACTTGTTTGGGAGATATTAGGATAATTAATATTTTTAATGGAGTTCTTAAGTCTAAACTTAGGAAAAATAAAATATTAATGTGTATTAATGTAAAACTAGGTTAAAAGGGTCCAGAAGTCATGGATCAAGCCAAATCTAATCTTAGCCGTTGATTAGAGATTTATTTTCAGTCATTGATGGACCAACAAGAAAAGTATAAGAGGAGGCTTGAGGATCAGTTGGAGAACACACCGAGAGAGATCAAGAGCTCGATTTTCTGGGGCAGGGTTTGCTGAGGAAATTGAGTGATTGATTAGAGTTGCAACTGAGGGGCAATGAATACATAGTAGAGAGGCAGAGTTAGTATCGATAGGATCAATGCAGAAGCCTGGAGAGGTTGACGCAGAGCCAGAGAGGGCCAGCGTGTGAGACACAAAGGCTCTAGACGATGACGCAGAGCCCAGAGAGGTTGACGCAAGGCCTAGAGGCAGCATGGGGAGATTTTTCGAGGGACAAGTTGGAGCTGGAGAGCTGGATAGGGTGATGCAATCCCTATCAGAGTGACGCAAAGCAGCAAAAGCTACATTGTTGCTGTGGGATCATTCATCGGTGATTTAGCTGGAATATCTGTCTCCGACTAAGAGGTACTACTGTCGAGGACATTCTCTATTGGGTGAAGTCATTTCTGGCACCCAGGTTGTATTCTGAAACTGCATAATAATAAAACCCTTTGAATAGCTGTACTAGTTTTCCCACATTGAGGTTTTTACGGAGACATTAGTCCAAAAACAACGGTGTCACTTGTGTCTTGTTTAATTTCAGTTGATGATCTGTATGTTTTGATATTGTGCTTGTATTTATTTTCAGTATTTACATGGTAAATAACTTGTTAAGTAATTGAACAAGTAGGAATAAATAAATCAAATAGCACAGGAAGAATTTCTAACGAGTTAAACTTAGAAATTCCAACAACCTCCAAGTCAAGTCAAATCCTCTCCTAGTAGCAAAGAAGACTACAAGAAACAAAAATGATGAAAAAAAGTTGAATTTTAGCACAAACTGCAAGTCGGCTTTAGGGACAGTCATTTGGCTTCAAGGAGGAGAGACATACCTCAATAAATGAAGGATTTCTACTCCTCATTTGGATACACTAACTCATCTTTGAAATCCGCAAGCAAGGAGGACAAAGTAAGATAAGAGGAGAAAAAGGGTCTCTTAGGGCAGTGAAGCAAGGAGAAGTTGTAGCGACAATCAAAGGACTGTCTCTAAGGTGAAAAACCAGGCACACATGCGAAGAACAGGGCCAGCTCTGCGGTCACAACAACAGCCATATATCAGTCTCAAGTTTATCATTTTATGGACTAGTAATTAGGCCTACAAAGACCCTCCACTCTAGCATTGAAGAGAGCCTCACAAACTAAGTGAAGGAAGACTCTTCTGATGCTAACACAACCACACGTGCGAGGTAAGAAGGCCACTCTGCAGCCCCAACTGCAGTCATACTTCAGGTCAAGTATAATCATTGGTTGGGGTGAAATTTAAGGTCTATAAGACCTCCCTCTAGAGCGAAGGAGAAACACTCACAAACGAAGGAAATCGAGAAAGAAAGGGATTGTTTCTAGGGCTAGAAACAGTCACACGTGCGAGGTACAGTTGCAGATTGACAGCAGTCTAAAGGCAACATATTGAGGGACATCATTTAGATGTAGGAAAAGGTCTACAAGGTCCCCAACATCAGCAAGAAGATCCTCCTTATAGCGAAGTAGAAGAAGCCCTAATATTTTAGGGTTTCCTAACATAGAGGACAAAGTGTTGGAAGACAAAGTGCCGGAAGTGACAGTGCAAAAAGAGGAAGGATTTGACTCATGCTTGGAGGAGATCTTAGTCAAGGGTCTAGGCTTTGGCAGTTGTTCAAATAAGAAGCTTCAATAAGAGAAAACTTACAAAGGGTTTCCCTCTCAAGAGTGGAGAGGGTTTGTCCCAGGCAGAGACCCAATTTTTGTGTTCTTGTTATTTTGTTTTGCTAGCAGTTTGATGAATCACACACATATGCACTAATAAGAAGAAGAAGCAGAATAAGCTAACTAAGAAAAGTAAAAAGACTTCACAAATTGTTATCAAGTCTCGGAGAATCATCTCGACGCTACTTTGCCCTAGATTCTCTAACATGGTCAAAGTGAGGTTGACACATCAAGGAAAGGGCAACTCAAGAACACTCAAGCATCTGCAAAGTTGAAGCATCAAGCCTAGAAGTCTCAACCACTTCAAGGACAAGAAGGGCAATGCATCATTCATCAAGTAGGGCTACAAAGCTAGAAGGAAAGCCTTATATAAAGGCACCTACAAAGAAGAGCAGATCTACATCAAGCTACAAGTCTTCAAGCACACCTCATCACCAAGCAAATCCACTTGGAGAAGACAACTTGAAGGACATCAAGATCCAGGGAAGATAAGCCATCAAGCTTTCAAGGAGGAAGCAAATCCATCAAATCTCAAAATCTATTAAGTAAGTTAATGTCCCCTTCTGAATATACATCAATGTCTTTTTGCAAGGAAAGCAATAAATTAGTAGGCACCAATAACTTTCTTGCATGGAAGAAGAGCACTGATCTACCTCTCAAGGAGAATGAGCTCCTAGAATATGTCAAGGGGAACATCATTGTCCCTGCTAAGGAACAGACTCAAGCCTTCACCAAGTACAATAAGGATGAAACAAGAGCTCAAGGATTCTGATAGAATCAATCAAGGACTCTCTCATTCCCTATGTCTCCAAGTTTGAGACATCAAAAGAAATTTATGATAAGCTAGTAGATCTATTCATAGTATCGACCATCGAAGAAGTATTATCTTTGAGGAATGAATTATACAAGATGAAGATAACCAAGGAAGGAATAGTTCCCTACTTCATGAAAATCTTTGAGATGAGAGATCAACTTCAAGAGCTTGGGGAAGTCATGTTTGACAGAGAGAGGACAACTGTTGTACTCAATGCTCTACCTGAGGAGTGGGGAAACTTCACATCAAGCATTTATGCCAAGAAGGAAGCAACCACTCTCAATGATATGTGGTCTCTATGCAGAATAGAGGAGACTAGAGTTAAGGCGAAAGAAGATGTGGGATTAAAGGTGCAAGCATTCTCTACCATGGCCAAAAGAAAGGGTAAATTTGGCAAAATTGGTTCACGAAGAACAAACAATAAAGACATGTCCAAGATCCAATGTTTTGGATGCCGAGAATATGGACACTACAAAAGGAATTGTCCCAAGCTTAAGAAGGACAACAACAACAAGAGAGAGAGAAGAAGCTCATATAACTCAAGAAGTGGAAGAGGAAGGAATGAAGCAAACGAAGGAAGATCCTGTGGATCTCTACTATGATTAGGTCAAACTCTTTCCTTCTAGACTTCTTTCAAATTTTTGAGTAGAATAGGAGCATGTAGGAATAAACTAAATTGCATGGCTAGAATCACCCTCTAGGATCTAGTAGCATGATGCACATGGAGTTCTAGACACTCATGTCGATGTAGCATTTATGAGAAGAACAAAAATGCATAAGTAGGAATATCTTCTAGAATATAGGAGCATGGAAAATATAGCTCAAAGATATCCATGTAGAAGGAGCATACCTAGAATAGGACCTCATATATGATGGAAGAAAACTTGATCATGATAAGAATCTTAGAAAACCTAAATCATCAAAGTTAGGAAACATTTGCAAGGCGAGGATCATTAAGATCCTATGATTGAATCTTCAAGAGAAGGTTCGTGAACTAAAGAAAATGTCTCATTGGGAATCCCACTCATAGTATTCAAGAAAAGGGATGATATGCAGGCAGGCTACGATGAAGCAAGAAGGGATAACCAAAGAATGATCAAGGAGGATCAAGAAGAGGTATGTATGCATCAAAGTTTAAGTCATGTCATCATTTGTATATTATTGAGTCATTGGTATAGTTCTATAACATGATCAAGCACGAAAGGATCTCTTTCACCAAGAACATGCTCGAAGGTATGTACCACGGTGCAATGAAGTTCAAAAAGAAGCAAGAAGAGATGCTGAGAAGTCCAAAAAGCAAGGAATGCTTCCACAAGAAGCATTAGGTGGTTGACCGATCTATCTAAGAAGAAGCAAATGAAGAAAGAGATCAAACATGTAAAGAACACCATGATCACCGAGAATCACTATCTGACAAAATGCCTTGAAAGTTATCTCCTTAAATAAGGCAGGATAACTTTGATGAAGGAAGAAAGGACCCTTGACATCTATGAAGGCGTTAGAGATATAAAAGGTGTGGATAACTGATTCCATTCTATGAAGATGTCGTGATGAAGAAGCCATCCAACATAAGGAAAAGCAATGTTGAAGCAATATTAGAATGAAGTTATGATGGGCTACTAGGTCAAAGCATATAACCTAGCAAGTACGATGGAGCATCCATGAGGAGAGCATTCCGAAGCATGGACAAGATGACAAGAAGAACCTGATAGTCGCTTTCCACAAAGCAATGACATGACAAACCAAGAAGGAAAGTGATGGATGGATGGTGCCCTACTGAGAAGAAATTCAATTGAAGACTTCATGACATCAAGAAAGGAAGGACCCATGAAGAAGAAGTTGTTGATGAAGCAAAGAGTCCCCAGTTAAGAGGGAGCTCTGACAAGTCCCTGATCAAGAGGGAGTTTTGAATAACGCCTAATTACAAAGGAGTGACAATTGTGTTTTCCTTTTCATGGGCCTTGCAGCCGTAAGTCTAGATGAAGGCCATGAATGGAAATGTGAACATAAGATAGACACAACATTCTTGTCTTCACTTGGAAAGAAAGAATGGGAGGATTAGGTAATCATCTAGCATTCGATACTCTTTGAGGATGTGTAGGGCATCCAAGACAAGAGTAGGCAAGAGGACCGATACTCTTTGAGGGTTGGGAACCCAAAATAAGAATAGTCCTAGAAGGTCATACTCGAGAATGCTCGAGTGGGTATGTACCTTGAGAGACAATGATGAAGGTGTCTATAAATCATTGGTCTCGCCAGCATTGTGGCTCATGGTCTTGTGAAGAGATGGAGCTGTTAGTCAAGGCCTTGCACTATGACAATGCTGATGGATATGATGCTATAATATATGGATTGCTAATCCGGTTTCTCTTATGTGAATTCTTCAAGATTGAAAATTACCAAACACCTTGTAATGTTGTATGAATACCTCTCTAGTTAAGAGGGAGCGTTGGAGAAGATGTAACTAGGTTCGGTCTTCATATATGTAATTTTGATATTTGTACTTATTCAAGAAAAGAGAATTTATTTTGATATTATTTGTCAATGAGTTTCTTGCTCATTGAAAATAGGTCAAGCACATTTTGAAGTGCTTCTAGGGATTGAAAGTCAAAATGTAATTATGATGAGACCCTTTGAGGGCATGTTACATCATGTATGATGTCATACAAGGTCATGGGAACACCTCCAAGGCAAGTCAAATCCTCTCCTAGCAGCAACGAAGACTACAAGCAGCAAAAATGATGAAGAAAAGTTGAATTTTGGCACAAACTACAAGTCGGCTTTAGGGATAGTCATGTTGGCTTCAAGGAGGAGGGACAAACCTCTATAAATAGAGGTTGTCCACTCCTCATTTGGATACACTAACTCATCTCTGAAACCCGCAAGAAAGGAGGACGAAGTAAGACAATAGGAGAAAAAGGGTTTGTTAAGGCAGTGAGGCAAGGAGAAGTTGCGGCAATAGAATTTATTTTAATGTTTGCTGAAGGGATTTCATAAATAACTTGTTGTGAAGAATAAGTAGGTGAAATAAATCAATTGCTGCAGTAGAATTTCAAGTTAGAAATTTTCACATGGTATCCAAGCAAAAATCCGACAACAGGAGAGAAGAATCGGCTATGGGTCAGGTGCATGATGCAGAGGCATCAACTCAATGGGACTTGTTGACTACTGGAGTAGCACCTGATGATTAGGTGAAGACTCCATGCCCAAGGATGATCCAGAGGATACTTGTACCATCAGATGTCATCAGTCAACAGAGTTTTTTAACTCTCCTTCTATCTTCTCATCATCTTTCTTCTTTGTACCCAGATTCCACACCCTGAGGGGAATTGTAATAAGTGATGCTAGTATGATGATTTTCTTGAATTTGTAACAGGCCTAGGATGTGGGACTCGATCAGCAAACGAGTACACCTTGGAGTGTTTTTTTTATCCGGTTAATTATCCCTTCTTTTTCAGAGGCGGATAATTCTCTGGATTTTTTCACTCATTTTTACCCCAAAGCCGAGGTGACGGTTTGAAGATTGAGCCCCTAACACATCTTAGTGTCTAGGGTCGATGAATATTACCATACTAGATCACACATAAAGTTTCGTGGAATTTGGCTAGGTCTAAGTAGGATTTTTTAATAGTTAAAAATTTCCCACAAAACGGGATCTTTTAATTATTTTTTATGTAAAGGCATAAATAAGTGGCCTTAGGAAATGTCTTGGGCGTATGACCACTCGAAATTCATCTTCAGAGGCCCAGCATTCTCCTAGAGCCTACTTTGGGGGTCAAAAAATGACTCAGAGTCCCTCAAAAGGCGATTTTTCAAGTGACGATGGCAAAAATGAAGAAAAAATTCAAAAAAATGAATAATTGGAAAAATTTATAAATTTTTCCAAAGTCAAAATAAGTCAAATTTTGACATGGAAGTTAAGCAGAGTATCAAGGGTGATGTGGCATGCAATGTGGGGCCCACCTCAAGTCAAAGTTTCAACATAAAATCAAAGTCAAAGCAAGTCAAAGGGGCCCACATGGAAATTCATGAGGCAACGTATGGCTAAAGTTCAAACTATGATATAATTTGAATCAAATATCATAAAGTCTAAAGTTTAAAAAAGAATGTGAGTGGGTATGGACCCCACCTCAGCGCACCATTGAAATACGCTGGCCAAATCAAACAGCCGTACGCAGGTCAGCAGTCTACAGGTCAGCAAGTTTAACGTGGAAAGTCAAAGGGCAAGTTAACGCTGGCCCACACACAGCAAAAAAGCACATGCAGCAAAGGAAATACGCATAAGTTAGCATTAAACGTGGGCATGTTCAGCTTCCACGCAGGTCAGTCAAGTTATGTGGGCAGCCAATCTACGTGGGCCCAGTCAAAAGCTCAGCAGTTTACCCACTCAGCAATTACACGCTCAGCCACTCAGCAATTTAAATAAGTGTTACGTGGGCAGTCAAAGGTATGCCCAGCATTTACGTTGGACAGCAAACAGCAAGTTAACGCAGATATTACAGCAGTTTGCATGGCAGTCCCAGCATGTTTACGAATTTGTTACCAGCAGTTTAATGTTGATATCTTAGGCAGTTAGAACAACAGTTAACACATGTTCATCTATAGCGATCAACGTTGGCAGCTCAGCAAGTTAATCAGCAGTTCAAAGGCAGCCACATGTTTATCCTACAGCAGTTATCTTCACACATGGACAGTCATATCAGCCAATTGTCATTTCATTTTTTCATTGGGATCTTCACCATTGTGCCACTTGTCATTGGAATTTTCCTTGGGATCATCTCCCATTTTCCTATTTATATGAGCCTTGGGCTTTTATTGTATAAGGATAGAACGAGCTATTGGGCTGGCAGAGACTCTGCCGGATTTTGTACTCAGCTTTCACATAAATAAATAAAAGTCTTTGGGGTTACTAGCTTCTCTTGTGGTGCATGCTTTGGTACATGAGGTATACCTGTGTCGTTTGATATTCATTTGATTTTCATTTGTTATCTAGTTGTTTTTTCTGTGTGCATTTGCCTGAAGGCACTATTGTCTAGGGAGGAGAGATTTGCAGCTATCTCAAATCTCCTTTGGGCTTGGTATATTTTGTACACTTGTTGTAGCTTGTCCATTCTCGGTTGAATGACAAGCTCAACTTGGTCTCTATATGCCAAGTCTCTTTTGCACTAACAATTGGTTTGCAAGTGTTTTCTGTGTTTTCAAGGGATGGTTGCCAGCTCTATTGGAGTGTGAGGACTTTCTTCGGTCAGAATAGTCACCTCCAACGATATCAAAGGTCCCACAAGTTGTTCAAGCCAGCAATTTCATAAGACATCAAAAAGATCTATTTCAGAGGGGGTTTCCTGAGCCCTTGCTTGTTCTCTATCTTGAAAAATTATTGCAAATTTTCTTCTTTCATTTGAAAGCATTTGTCTTCATCATGAAAAATATAAAATAAAAATTTTTCCTTCAGGGTTTTAGATTAAATTTTAAATTTTGTTTTAAGTTTAATCTTTGTTTGAAAGGGCATAAAATTTTTTTGTGTGAAAATTATTTTTGTTGCCAGATTCAGTTGTTTTCATGTTATATCTTTCACGCTGAGATCTGAAGTTTCAAGTCGAGATACGAATATGATATCTAGTTAATGGTTTATAACTCGTGGTGGGTTGAAGCATTCATCCTTTTCAAATCTTCAGTTGCTGGATATCATTTGGGTCATTCAAAGAGCACTGTGATCTAGCTGATGACAAATGATTGCTGTTCACGTTTCATTTTTCTATAATCATCTAACAAGCAGTCGATTTAATAACAATCTCTTAAGGCACTGGTCTGTTAAAATCAAATTCATCTAGTGCTTATCTTATCGTGTCTCGTGTCTCCCAACCAACTGTTTGCCAGTTGGTCTTCATTATCTCATAGGGACCACCCCCCTTAGCCGCGGGAGACAGGCTTAAAAGGAGGGATCGGGGATCAGAGTGACAGCCCCCGATCTGAGCGTTGTCGTGCCAATCTGCGCGACAACAGGACTCATGCAGATTTCCAGAGGAAAGCACGAGGGACATGGATCACGATTATTTTATGTTAGCTTCCAGACTGGAGGAAGAAGTCACTTGCCTAGCAAGCTCTGCCTCCTCTGAGGTTTGGTATATAGATAGTGGAGCTTACTGGCATATGACAGGATTCAGGAATGTTTTTCAAATTATCAGGAAGAAAGGATGAATTTTTAGATCACCATGGGAAATAAGGCAAAGTGTACTCTCGTAGGAAGACGTACTATAGTCTTTCAAATCGAAGCAGCAGAGTGGCTTCGAGCAACTAATGTGCTGCATGTGGCAGGATTGGGGATGAACTTACTCTCTATATCTCAACTTCAACACAACGACTATGATGTTTTCTTCATTAAGGAGAAAGTATATGTCAAACACCCGAGTTGGAAAAGGAAGGCCCAAATTGGAATTAGAAGTAACAGGCTGTATAGATTATAGCTAGAATCTCCAATGGCATTGATAGGTAGAAATGGAGATAAATATTTGAATGAACTATGGCACAGGAGGATGGGACACTTACACCATCGGGCTCTGAGAATTCTTAGGAAAACAGTATCAAGAGTTCCAGAATTAAGTATCGAACGAGATGATGTATGCAGAGGGTGTGCTCTAAGCAAGTATGCCAAAGTAGCGTTTTCCAGAAGTAACAATAAAGCTCCGAGTGTTTTAGGATTGATACACTCAGACATATGCTGACCTATGTCCACAAAATCTCTTAGTGGTGCCAAATACTTTGTCACCTTCATCGATGACCATTCCAAGAAGACTTGGATCTACTTTCTGAAAACCAAGGATGAGGTTTTTGGTTGATTCAAAGAGTTCAAGGCTCTAACATAGAATCTGACAAGAAAGAAGATAAAAATTTTGCGCTCGGACAATGTTGGAGAGTACGTTGACAAGGAATTCACCGATTTTTGTGCTAGGGAAGGCATCAAAAGGGAGTGGACAACTCCCGCCAATCTGGAGCAGAATGGAGTAGTAGAAAGGAAAAACAAGACTATTGTGGAAGCAACTAGGGAAATGTTGTATGATCAGGATATGCCCAAATTCCTATGGGCAAAAGCATGCAACACGACAATTTATGTCCAGAACAGGACTCCACACAGGGCATTGGGAAAAATCACTCCGGAAAGGGTCTTCACCAGGAAGACACCTGAAGTTAGTCATTTCAGGATATTTGGGAGTTTGGCGTATTGTCGTATACCCGAAGAAAAGAGAAAGAAATTAGATCAAACTGCTGAGAAAGGATATCTTGTGGGATATAGCGAGAATGCTAAGGCATATAGAGTCTATCTTCTAAGGAGTAGGAAGGTAGTAGTTTGGCAGGATGTAAAGTTCATGGAGGACAAAGCTTTCAGGAAATCCCGAGAAATGCCTTCTGAGGAGCAGTCAAAAGACGATCCGTTGGTCCAACCACTTCGACCAGCAGAAACTAGTACCAGCAATTCTCCTAAAGGCAAAGCTTCAGAACAAGAGGAATCTCAGGAAGAGGAAGAGTTGATAGATGTACCCACTACCAATGGAAGAATGAGTCAGGAACTCCGAAAGATTCTACAGGATGCAGAGAACTTAATTGGTGCACCTAGGAATGATAAAAGGGAGCAAAGACAACCAGACAAATACTAGGCCCTAGTAGCTTAGGTTTGGGAACCCTCTAGTTTTCAGGAGGCCGTTCAACATCAAGTATGGGTAGATGCTATGGTGGAGGAATACAATTCTATAATGGTCAATGATGTCTAGGAAGTGGTACCTAAGCCTTAGAACAGGTCAGTGGTAGGTTCAAGATGGATTTGTGGTAGTGTGGAGAAATACAAAGCCAGGTTTGTGGCTAAGCGATATGCTCAGAAGGAAGGGATAGACTACGAAGAAACTTTCACCCCAGTAGCCAGATATACTTCTATTAGAACTGTGATATCCCTTGCAGCACAGATGGGGTGGGAGATTCACCAGTTGGATGTCAAGACGACATTCTTGAAAGGGGTGATAGAAGAAGAAGTATAAGTTGAACAGCCAGAGGGTTTTGAGACACATTAGAAGAAATCTCATGTATGAAGATTAAAGAAAGCCTTGTATGGGCTTAAACAGGCACCTAGAGCATGGTACGGATGGATTGATGGTTACTTGTAGAAGATGGGGTTCGTCGAGAGATGCAGATCCTAATCTCTACTATCTTTTTGTAGAGAATGAGCCTCTAATCCTGGTGTTATATGTGGATGGTCTTTTCCTGACAGGATCATCCTGTCTCATCAAAGACTGCAAGAAGAACCTAGCCACAGAATTCAACATGAAGGATTTGGGACAGATGGATTATTTCCTGGGGTTCGAAGTTTGGCAGCAGAAGGGTGAGATCTTCCTTCAACAAGGGAGATAGCTACAAAGATCTTGAAGAGATTTAGGATGCAAGACTGTAGACCTATGGCTACTCCAATGATCACCAATTGGAAGAACATTGATGCACTAGACGATAAAGATGTTGATCCCACCTTGTATAAGCAGCTTAAAGGGTCCCTAATGTATTTGGTCAATACCAGGCCAGACATTTGTTATGTTGTCAACACCCTCAGTCAGTTCATGGTGGAACCCAAGAGGGCGCACTAGGCAATAGCCAAGCATGTTCTCAGGTATATGTAAGCAACAGTCGAGCATGGACTATTGTACACCCAATGAAATGACATCAAGCTGAGTGGGTTCACTAACACAGATTGGGCTGAAAGTTCAGTAGATCGGAAAAGTACAATTGGGTACTGTTTCAACATTGGATCAGGAATGACCTCCTGGTGTAGTAGGAAACAGAAATCCGTGGCTCTGAGCTCAGCTAAAGCAGAATATATGGCAACTAGCACAGCTTCATGTGAAGCCATATGGCTTAGGAAATTGCATGTGAATCTATTCAAGAGAAGGATGGAAGCAACCAGGATTTTGCATGATAATCAGAGTTGCATCAAGCTCTCTAAGAATCCAGTATTTCATGATCGGTCGAAGCACATTGATATCAAGTGTCACTTTGTCAGCGACTATGCCCAACAAGGGGTAGTACAGTTGAGGTACACTCCTACAGGAGAATGGGTGGCAAACATCCTCACCAAGGCTCTAGGAAGAACAAAGTTTGTTTATTTCAAGGAGAAGATGGGGATGGTGAAAAATCCATTTCAGTCGCAGAAATGGATAAGTATCGAGAGTTGCAGTGCAACAATTAGTAGTGGCAGTGCTATGGGCAGCATGTTGAGAGGAGTTGCAATACAGATATAGCAGTGCCAGTGCCAGTGTCATGGGCAACAGTACAGGAAGCAACAGTGCAGTGGATGTGGGGCAGCAAGCCAAGCATCAGCACAGAGGACTGATGCAGAGGATCAGTGTGATGCTTCTATGGTGAAGCATTGCTAGAGCACATTCCTTGCTAAGAGGAAGTGTTGATTTTGGGTAGCATCGGATGTGTTCTAGCCTTGAAATTTGGTGGAAAGGATAAGGCGCATGAGATCTCCAAGACCCAGAAATCGTTTGGAGAAATTCCACTCGGATGAGGAGTTATTAAAATAATTAATATTTTTAATAAGTTCCTAAGTCTAAACTTAGGAAAATAAAAATATTAATGGGTATTAATAAAGATAAGGGTGAGAAGCTTCTAAGAGATGAAGATCAAGTCTGTTTTAATCTTAGCCATTGATTAGAGACTTAATCTTAGTCATTGATTCATCAACAGGAAAAGTATGAGAGAAGACTTGAGGATCATTTGGAGACACACTGGCAGATACTCAATATCCCAAGGAAAATCGATTCTCAAAGAGAAGGAGATCGATTTTGGAGGGAGAGTTGCAGGGTGGAGGAAGAGGAGGGTATCAGCAGCAGTCAATGACTGAGGAGGAGGTGACACATGAGTATTGAGAGACAACACAGAGGGAGATGCAACTCTCACGCAGGCTGACGCAGAACCAAGCAGAGTGACGTTGAAGTGGGAGAAGGGTCTCCAGGGTATCAGAAAGTTTCCAACGGAAAGTCTCAGGTGTTTTCTCTCAGTTTCTCTGTAAAATCATTCCTTGTAAAGCGGTTGTTGCTAAAAATTAATAAAACACTCATCTGCTGCAATGGTTTTTCCACATTGGGTTTTTCCGCGAACAATTGTCCGAAAACCACTGTGTTGATGTGATTCGTTTTTGTGCATGTATTTTTCTCTGTGTAATTATGTGATAATTGCAGTAGACTTATTTTAATGTTTGCTAAAGGGATTTCGTAAATAACTTGTTGTGAAGAACAAGTAGGTGAAATAAATCAGTTGCTACAGTAGAATTTCAAGTTAGAAATTTTCACACCAAGGTCACAGGGTCAATTTTCATCGATGCCCTCAAGGTTAGTCTCTGTTAATAATGGGTAGTAGCTCATGGTAAGAATAGTTATTGAATGTATGAGGGGTCCCTTAGAAAGAAAAGATGACAAAAAAAAATGAGCTTCACCTCATTCTCATAATCTCACCATGGGAGTCGGACATCATAGTAACTGCCTCTGGTTAATAAGGGGGATATTTTACATGACTTCATCTCTTTGTATGCTCATGTGTAGCTCCAACAAATTGTCTTGAGGGCAGCTCTTTACCCTAGCCGACCTGTCCTATTGTTGTGCAAACCCACCAGTCATACAAATAAATTCATACCTTCATTTCTACTTGACATCTCTTGGTGTTTAAGGTGTCCCCTTGCTCCTCTAAGGGTCCCTTACATCCTCCAAGTGTCAAATCAATCAAACTCCTTGTGGTTTCACACCCACAAGCTTGGGTGCAAAGCCTGCACCTTGGGTTCCAAGCCCACAAAGCAACTTGTGGTGCTCCTTCGTCCAAAACCCCGAACCCTGGGGCTTGGAGTACCTCCCAAGCTACCAATCTCAACAGTATGCTGCTGAAACAATATATCAGTGAAGAGCTTGGTTATTTATGACTCATTTTAATATATCAACATTGTTATTCTTGTTGTCTTAATTATAAATATGGTGGTGTTGTCATAAAATACTCCCTTAAGTGTTAATCTGGGCATTGTCTACTCATTTGCACCAAAACCCAAAGAGATTACATCTACAGGAGTATTTCATAACACTGTTTGACGAAAGACATCACTAGTAAACAAACAAATTTATGAAAAAATACAGTGGGTATTACCTTTATCAATTGGTTTGACCCAAGACATCACTGGGAAACTATACAAGCTCTGGAAAATGCAGTGGACACTTCAGGGTTTTCCCGAGGAGGAATATTACATCTTCAAAGATCAAATTAGCTTCAAGTCTGAGATCAGTTAATAAACGTAGCTTAATTGTCATAAATATCACTGTCTCATACAAAAGATTAGGAAAACATTCCCTTCGTATGCAAGATAATGAACTCCTGGGTTTATCATCCAATCCTAGTTTGGGTCTGGACTTCTTTGTATTTTGAGCTCCTGTAGTTTCTCCTGCAATGGGGAACTTGAGGCACTTATTAGAAATATGGATTTATCTATTGCCAGGCAAAGCTGCCATTCCCCAAGGTTTTATGTAAAATGTGCTAAATCTAGATGCTGATTTGCATGTCTACTGTGTTATGGTCTGGTGAAAAGTTGGAGCACTTCCCATGAGGATTACACATGTTCAAACCTGGTGGGCATGTTTGCCATGGTAATCTTGTTGATCAACTTTCCCTGAGTTCTGATGTCATGTTAGTTCGAGTGAATAGATACAACTCTGTCATGCTATCCATAAGATGAATATAAGCCCACTTCCTTAACACGGTGATCTACCAACCAAAAAAGAAAAAAAAGGGGCTGCTTTATATGATTGCAAAATTTTTTAGTTGCAAAATCTTTGATTTTTTGCCTTCACTGGTCTAGCTATTGATTTCAGAGTGACATATGTTTGTACGATTCACAGGTCAAAGCTGTGGAGTTGGCAGGTTGCAATTGGGTTCATGTTGATGGTCTGGATGGGCATTTTGTGCCAAATATTACCATTGGACCTCTGGTGATTGCTGCATTATGACCCATGACTGATTTGTCACTGGATGTACATTTGGTCTAATTGACACTCTTTCTGTTCGAGTGTCAATTGTTCAGAGTGAGCATCTAGATGTGATCTTTAGATATTTTAGATTTGGTGTATTAGTTGTGAGATAAAAGATGGGTTGATTTGATAGTCAAATGTGATTACTGTTTTTGATTTCTATGGATTATGAGTTTATGGTCTTGTAGTAAAATGTGTTAATTGATTTACTATTGCTTCAACTCATTCAATATAGATGATTGTTGAACTGGAAGAACATGTACTATATTTTATCAAGGCTGGGGCAGACATTGTTAGTGTCCACTATGAGCAATCTTCCACTATCCATTTGTACCGAACAGTAAATCAGCTGGGATTATTATCTAATATCTTTATTTGAGAGAGTTTGGTGGAAGTTAATAGGTCAAGATTTATGATGTACTGGTAACTGAATGCATTACTAGATACTAGCTAGAACAGCTACAGTAAAAGATGTTGAGATCTACCAAACTGACTTTTGCAGTCTGTTTATAATTCAGTTATGATGCATTGGCCCTTCCCTTTCAAGACCTGGCATGTTAATATCATTACTCAAGAACAAACTGCTATTAAATTGATATTGCTTATTTCACAGGCATGTGCATATGGCACAGATAATCACATAGATTAAGCCCTTATTAGTAGTTATGCAAGTGTATGCAGCCCACTCAGACTTCATGAGGATAAATTTGTGAAGAACAATCCTGATTACCAACATTTATGTCTTTCTATAGAGATTTTTGGATAAAACCATGTAGATTTGAAATTCAGACATTTCTGGTGAATGCATCACCCATCATCGGGAATAAATGTTGAAAAATGTAACTAGGCTCAGTCTTCATGATTATCATTGTACTCATATCAATATGTATTTCATGTAAAACCAAAAAGAAGAAAAATAAATTTATTATAATTATTATTATTTTCTAAGTCAAAGCATGTTCTTCATGCTTCTAGGGTTTATTGAGTCAATAAGAAAATTTGTCATGAGTCAAGTCCCATTTGGACTATTTGTAAGAAAAGAAATTTTTTATTTTAAATCAGAAGAGTCAATTTTGTCGCCACAAGACCAAGTCAGCCCTCCAGATGGACAAGCCAGCCAGCCCATAAGTTGTGCCTCTTCATATGGTCGAACAACTATATATTGGCAACTGTGCTCCCATTACCAATTCAATTTCTCTGAAAGGAAGAAGAAGAAAATCAGCGAAGTAAAAGGAGAAGGAGAGCGATGTCTAAGGAGAAAGAGAGTCTTGTTTTCTGCCCTAATCTGTTCACATGTGCGAGTATTCTCTATGGTTTTTTAAAGCTGTTACAGGGCCGAGATTTCAGGGGCCAAATTTTTAGAGGATGACCAAAGTTCAGAGATTTGACCAACGTTGACATTGATGACTTTGATTTGGTGGAAGATACTTGGAGGAGGGCTGACATGGGTTCTTTGTCACTGTCTTGGTCTTGGCCTTGGGTCTTGGATATCTCACTTTGATCTGATTCTATAAGAAGATGATTTTCTTGGGTTTTCCCCCTTACAGAGTTTTGCCCTGACTTGGAACCTAATTTCCCGTGCTCTTTGACTCTTGTGGTCTTCATATTTTGTATTTTGGTAATTGCTTGATGAAAAAGAACATAATAAATTAAATAAGAAGCCAACAACCATTCACAAGTAATTGTCAAGTAAGAGAAATCACCCTAATCTATAAGCATATTGATTTCTCAACTATAAAGACTAGGAGTAACATTTTTGTTACTTTTAAGCAATTTAAAAATAATCTTTTTGAAGTATTTCTCAAGCTTAAAGAACTGTTGAGGTATTTTGGATTCATTTGTTAGATTGTTGTTCACTCTTTTCTGAGTTGTTAGCATGGGCATACATATATTGCTCAGAGTTATGCATTTTACCAGGTAATTGTTTTCTTAAATGAAAGTAACATTCAGATTGCTCTTCTGGATCCTATTCCTCACAAATCCCAAGCTTGTTGGGCCTGTTTCATTGAATATGTTTTTTAATTCATCATCCATATTATAAATTATAATTGTAACTTTCCCGATGCTATGTCATTTGGGTATCTACACAGTTCGATATCACAATTTGCTTTCCTGCCATGTAATTTTCTATTTTTTGTTATTATAATCAATAAAATTACTTGTCCGACTTTAATGGACATTAATGGGTAGTGATGCTAAATTGACTCTGATATGCGTGCTTCAACCATGCTTTTTCAGTTTTCATGTAAATCTAATTTATTGATTTGTGATGTGTTGGTTTAAAGTTCCCTGTGATCCTAAGGAAACTGCATACAAGAGCACAATAAAATTGTTATGCAAAACCTCTTATTGCGAGAAAGCATACTAAAATAATTCTTGTGGCTTTGGTATTCTTTGGGAAATCTCCATTTTCATTAGCAAGTTTTCCATCCAAGCTCTGGTGTCTGGAGTCCAGCCTTTTTCCAATGTTTGTGGTTGTCTGTTGGAGCATATTCCTAAATGGAAAATTGTTCTCTTTATTGTAAATTTTAATGTCTAGCATGCAAAATGGTACATATATTCTGCTTTCGACGTGGCCTTCGAGCAATTTTACATGAAATTTTCCTCATATAAACATTTGAAACATTCACGTTCATTATTGGCTTATATTTTTTTGTTTGTCAAATTATAATGGTTGTCTTTAACGTTTTTTTCTTTGAAATTCAGATCAAGAGTCTTGGAGCGAAAGCTGGAGTACTGTTGAATCCGACAACTCCATTAAGTTGTATAAATATGTGCTTGATGGTAAATTTTAACAGAAAATTCACAAATTGTTGTTAAAATATAGCATTTATATATCTATTTATGTTTGCAAACTATGTTAACAAACAATTTATTCGAAATTGCACTTCCATATGTATTTACGCAGGCACTGGAATGGTATTTAATGCAACTCTTTCGCGAATATCTAAAGTTCTAAACATTATCTGCTATGTTTTGTAACAAATTGATTGCTGGTATCAAATAGCATTTATTTTTAATAAATTGGATGAAATAGTTCTAATTTAGTACAGTATCTATTACAAGAGGTATGGTGAATTTGATTCATCTTTGACTTAATCTTGTATTGTTAAACCTTCTTGACACTAGGATTTTCTTTTGCTCAGTTTCGTTTCTGCAATTGGCAATTGAACTTGGCTTCCAATAAACTTTTCAATTGTAGCTTATTGCAACATTATGTCACCTCATCATTCAACTCCATTATTTATTTACCTAGGTAATGCACATTCTTTGCATGTGTGCAGTAGGGCATGGTTATGTAAGAGAATAAGACAGATGATATGCTGAATATTCAAAACCTACCTGTGCTGCAGCGAGCATATCTAAGAGTGGAGATGAATATGACATTATGAGCTTGTGATTATTGAGTTTGCAAGGAACCTTAATTTTGAGAAGGTTGATCACAGATGTTGTACAGTGTTGTTGGTAACGTTGACAGTGGTAGGCTTGGTCTTAATTATGTCAGTCAATCCGGGCTTTGGTGGGTAGAGCTTTATAGAAAGTCAAGTCAAGAAAATCTCAGACCTAAGGAGAATGTGTGCGGATAGAGTAAGGAACTGGATGGACTTTCTCAAGTTCACTATGTTAATGTTGCCTCTATCGTGCAGATTTGCATGGCATTACAGACCACTAGATATCCTTCAACCGGAGAATCATAAACTAACATTTCAGTTACTCCTTCAAATGTCTACAAGGTGGGTATGAAAGTTTTTATATTGTTGCTGATTAAGGATTTTTCTCAGATTCTGTTGTTCTCTTCTTCTTCTGTTTGCTCACATTTGCAGATTTGACTAATCGTTCTCTAATTTAGGTTATTGAAGCTGGAGCCAAAGCACTAGTAGCAGGATCTGCAGTATTTGGAGCAAAGGATTATGCTGAAGGTAGGTTCTTATTCACTAAATGATCAATACGGTTAATTTTGAATATAATATTTATCTGCTGTACCATCCGGATAGGTATCTGGAGTTCTAGGCACTAGCAATAATCGAAGCTGTACAAGCTAAAGATGAGTTTTGCATTGCAGCCATTAAGGGCATCAAGACCAGTAAGAGGCGAACACCATTTGCAGCATGAGACCAGTTTTAATAAGTTGACTTTTATGCAGTATATGGTTCTGATTCTATCGCCAGTTTAACAGATTGATCTCTTGTTCTGCCCAGAAGCAAGCCGGAACTGATGTGAAGGGTCATTAGTTGTCATTATGTGGCAAGTATAATATTATCTATTATTTTTCATTTTCCATGTAACCTGTGAAATCACACAAATAAGAATGCCTTTCAGCTTATCAAAGTCTACAAGTCTGCAAATTGTAGGAAAATCTTAAATGGAAATCTATTCCTTAAAAGTACTCGTGACCTATAGAAAGGCTTACTGTTAATATGCATAGTTTTTTCTTTTGTGGATTCCAAACACATTCTAGACCGGGGTGTAAGCAAATGTAAAATTATATATGCTGAAGCATGCAGAAATTTCTGCATTTAAATGGTTTTTATTCAAAAGGAATCCAATATTTGACGACATGAGTTCCAAAACTGATCATATATATTTTTTCACTACCAGCTTTTGGAAATTGTGACTAACGTTTTCGACACGACCATAAGAATTATTATAGATTATTTGTGAAGCGTTATTAAATCATCATGACGGGCTTAACTCTTCTTCCATTTTGAAGATCCATTGAGGGCAATGTCAAGTAAATGTGGTATAGAGCGTTGCATGTTATCTCGACATGCAGATGCTAATTAAAGATTGAAGCCAAAGCCGTGAGCAGTAAAAATCGTTGCCCGACGTTTATATTTTATCCACCAGGACCCCACCATATATTTTTGTAGAATTTTGGGTTTCTGACTTGAGAGATGTTTATAAATTTAATCAGTGATGTGATATTTTCGAGAGAACAACAAAGTTTGCAATAATATTATAATACCATCATTCTTACACTTTGCTGTTCTCACGCTTCTACAGTCTACAAATCTCCCTCTTCTCATGATGGATTAGTGTAAGAACCGTAGAAATGGTTCCCAGTTGTGGGGTTTTGATTCAGACCGTGTGCTCTTTTATCGCAAGGAGGCAAGATTAGAATGTGCTGGCTCTTGAAATCCAAAATATTGTAGAACAAGTTCATGGACGTTGTCTATGAACTCCATATAGGGAATGAGGTACATATTATATGGCATCCATTAAATTCATCCCAAAATCACTGGTTTACTAACTACTATAACAATTGCTAAACTTGAGTAGCAAAGTGCTTATAAAATTTAAGTCACAAATATCCAAGATAATTCCTTACATCAACAAAATTTAACATGGGCTATCTAACATAAGAATAAGGTAGATAAGCCCTTCCAAATGAAATTCCTTGAAACAATTAACACCAAATATTCATCAGAAGAATCCAAACATTTTTACAAACACGCGAAATATTCATCTCAACATTGTAAACATTTTGAGAGACACATTCTAGAGCTTCCAACTTATTTTTTTCCAATAAATATATTGGAAAGAAAATGAAAATAAGAATTAAAACGAGAACAATGGTTGTCTAGGAACAATTTACCTCCCAGCCATAGTGGATTTTACACAATTGCTAGGATCTAGAATGACATGGGCAATGGATTCTATACCTCTCTATAGGACAAATTAACTCTCAATGTCAACAATCTTATGGTAATCTGATTTAAAATGGTTATGGAATGGATGTAAGACTCAATATCTGCAAAATTAATTAGGCATGGTATGAAAGTTAGCAAACATTGTGAATCGGTGTAAATGTATAATTTGAATAAGATAAGAATGAAATAGAAAGATGAAAGAATTAAAAAATAAAATTAGGAGAGAAGGTTAAGGAATGAGAAACAAACATTCATTTTTGTTGGCTTTCTTTTACCTCCTATCTCCATATTTTTTATTGTATTTTGTTCTCAATGGATTTTTTTGGTAGAGAGAAAGAGTCAAAGAGAGCCATTGGAGCATTATAATCAGAGATTGTCAAAATGAAGAAACTATGACCCATCTGAAGTTAGATTTTCCATTTGAGTTTCTAGGGTGAAATATTTGTTTTTTGGTGTGCTTCAATTGTTGTATGAATTAGGTTTGTAAGTTTAACCTCGATTACTTCCTTCAATTCTAAGGTAATGTGCACATTGCTATTAAATTATAGACTCATGTAGCGCCATAATTCATTGGTTGAATCTTTGATGACACGTAATGGTTGTGGAACATTGAGTTTGGTTGAAAGAATAACACCCTCTCTCAATTGTGTGATAGTTGGTTTATTTTCTCACCAGTTACAATGCAAAGAATCATAAACCTAGATCACATTATATTATCCTTGGAGTCATCGTTGTCTCTAATTATTGGATTATACACATAATTTCACTCTCTTTTTATCCTTGGATTGGATTGTGGGGATTAAAAATCATAAGCCTAATGTTTGAATAACCCAGATCATACCATACTCTACTTAAAAGGAATCAATGGTTATGATTATGATGTTATTACATTCCATTGGTGAATTGCTAATTTTCAATCCTTGAATTGGGAAAGTATTTTATTTGCAAATTGTTGGCATTGTTTAGGAGTGGTGTATGGAATTTCTGTTGAGCCCTGACCACCCTTAAAAAGCCCAAATGGAGTCTTGTATCATGCCCATTTAGATTATTGGTAGTTGTATAGGTCGTGCTCTTCCTCGGGAAGGTTCTATGCAGCCATATGACATGGGCACAAGTTATATGCAACATTGTTGGGTACCTTGTTGCACCTCCACAATATTACTACATCCAATTGAATATGCATTCGTCCATGAGAATGGGTCTTACTCTTATATGTCTATATTCCTTCGATGTTAATATATATATATATATATGTGTGTGTGTGTGTGTGTATGTATGTATGTGTATGTGGATTAACATGGCTAATTTGCAAAACTGAAAAGAAACCACAAAATCACCATAGATAGCAGCAAAATCACTCAATGTACTAATGATTCAACCCTTGCATTCAGGTCAAATTCATCATGGAGTATGTATTCATGGATATATGTATCTAGTTGTGAATGTAAGGTTTCCACTTAACCATAAAATTTTGTATCATCTTCAAGACGTGTTCAGTTTATTGCATGTTCACTATCTTTTTCACCAGCTTTCATAATGCAAGGAAAATTATTGGTCTTCCATTATTTAAACACCTATGCTCATAAATCTTTGAGCATGACCAAATTCGATATGAGTGCCTATTTTGAATAATTGACAATGAAGGTGGTGAAAACATTGTTGAGCTTAACATAGAGCTAGGTGGTCATAACAAGCAACATGTAATTTGAAGACCCTAGAGGTGTGGCATTGGTGGCTAGCATTGATCCCACCTAGCCAAAAATAGAGTAGTGAACCTGGCTTTAAGGTATAAAAAGACTTCCTGGCCCCCACACATAGCCAACAAGGTAACACATCACACAAACATTTAATGGGGCCCGCATCTTCCTCCATTCTCCCACACTCGAGTTCCAGAGGGGTATGAATTTGCCTATACCTATGGACCTAAGTTTCTCTTCTATTTGTTTCCTCTCCTATTAAGGCTCAGAAGGTGAATCCAAAGCTCTTTCTTACCAACTAGGCCAAGTGTATTAGGGATAGAAGGATAGATACTCCAGTATTCCCTAAAGGCTTATTGGAGTGCTTATCCTTCGTTCTGTTTTGGTAGAAATAACAGGAATAGGTAAAAGACTTATGGTGGATATTGGCCTAAGGTGTGTTCACGTTATTAATATTCTATTCCCGCCTTCCATATGGATAAATGTGTACCTTTCCCTTTGCAGTGTTGAACCAAGCTTTGTGAGTCCAAGATGCCATTACCTTTAGTGCTAGCTTTTTTTTTGAAATATCATATGAGAGTTCGATGCTTCAACTATGAAACCCCTTTCAATATCCATTCCCTAGGTGGTTGACTTTGTGGGTCTGATATAGCCACCAGGGAAAAAGATGGATGTGCGATACATTATTACTGCGACTGAGTATTTGACGAGATGGGCAGAAGCATAGACAGTCAAAGACTGTAGCACTACTAGAGCCATAAAGTTACTTTTTGAGTTTGCCTTGACTTGGTTTGGGTGTCCTAAGATATTGATGAGCAATAAGGGTACGCATTTCTTAAACGAAATGATTGTTGTGATGCTTCAAGAATTCCAGGTTTATCATCAGAGGAGTGCCCTATCATCCTCAAGCTAATAGAACAGTTGAAGCATTCAATAAGATCTTGGAGAGCGCACTGACAAAGATCTGCAACGCGAAAAGGAATGATTGGGATGTATGCATACTAGCAGTTCTATGGGCATATAAGACAACGTGTAAAAAGTTGACAGGCCAAACTCCGTTCAGGTTGGTTTATGGGATAGAGGTTGTGATGCCCATGGAATATATTGTGTTGGGTCTGCAGATTGCAACATTGACTGATATGGCGGATCGCGAGACTATGGAGGAGTGCCTCGCGCAGTTGATGGAATTAGAAGAAGACCGGTTTGTTGTAGGATTTCACCAACATGTGCAAAAGGAGCACGAGAAGGCCTGGCCCGATCGACATATCAAGCTGCACACCTTCCAGGTGAATGATTTAATGTTACTTTATGATAGAAAATTCACGAAATTTCCTGGAAAGTTTCAAATGCATTAGCCAGGTCCCTATGTAGTCAAGAAAATTATAGATGGTGGCGCAGTTCAACTCGCGAAGTTGAATGGGGAGTTGTTTCCAGGAAGAGTCAATGGCAGTCGATTGAAGTCATATAAATGGGATCATGCCCCTACGCAATGACTACATCATGGTGGGATATCTTAGTACTCCAAGCAGCTGCAAGGAAGTACGGGACTATAAACTACACTACCCAAGAAGTGGAAAAATGAAGTAAGGGGGCTGCGCGACGGAAGCAAGAGAGGTGCCAGGAGGAGCTACGCCAAGAGGGATGCGCCATGAAGGTTGGTGCCACGCAATCGGGTAAAAAAGTAGCTGTTGGGTGCACTGTAGATGATTGGATGGCTAAATTTCCGTTAGGAGGAGAGGGTAGGCCAGCTTTATGGCGCAAATCTTTGGAAATCTGCCGCCAAAGATGCATTAATGATAGACAATTGGAGGGAACGGTTGGATTTGAATTCAAATTCACGTATAAATATGGCAATCTGACCATCATTCGAACACTTTTCTTTCAACGCGTTTGCCTTAATCCTTGCTGCCAGAGAGATTGTTGTATGTCTGAGAAGATTTGGGAAGACATTTTAGCACGACCATAATTCTCCAGCTTACCTAAGCACCGCCGAGAGATCATCTTTGAGAGAATGACGACCACTCCCCCAATAACCGAAGTCGCACCATTTGAAGCCATGCCATTTGAAGCTGCAATATATGAAGCTACAGTCATTGAAGCCGTAATCGTTGAAGTCCCACCCCCTGTTCCAACCATGCCTAGGTCACCTAGGCCTAAGCAGAAGTAGAAGAAGCTGCAACAAGTCTCGGTGACGCAGTCACCGTGGAAAAACCCCACTGAGGTTCACCAAAAGGGGAAATGGATAAGTCAAAGCAACCGCATGAACCCCTAGATCTTGATGAAGAAGAGTTTCACGAAGGAATTGAGGAGATGGAAGTTGAAGAGGGTGAGCCTATGATTCAGCTCCCGAAGTATATCCCACCGCGAAAAGGCAAAGTGAAGGTGCCGAAGGACCCAGATACCACCAAATTTATGGGCTCTACACCACTACTGCCAGAAAAGGTGGTGTTTGAAGGCGCATTATTAGGGCGCATTCCCTTGCTCAAGCTAGAGGATTGGGACTTGGCAGACCATGAGAATTTCCCACAGCTTGCACTGAACAAGTATTTGGCGAAGATTTATTACAAAGAGACCGAAGTAACGCAATTGGAGCCAATGAAGTGGGTCGCGGGGGTTGAGAAAGTAGGACTGCTGAACATGCTTTGCGTGTCGCATTTCAACAAATCAATCATCAACACAGTCTGTGTTCGACAACTACGCACACTGGTGCATGATGGTGTCTCTGGTTGGGAGAAACACATCCCCATTACTAATATGTTAATCCACTGGCTCACTATGTTGCCCAATGAAGGGGTGGACCTAGCTGAGGCGTTTGGAGCAAAAACTAAAGAAAAGAAACTCGTGGACCAAATGAAGAGCGAGTTCAGCTTGGTGAAGAAGTCGCGCAAATATTCTATCCGCTCTATTACCGACAAGGCGGTGCAGTTTACCACGCAGATCTTAACCTGCAAGCTCATGAGGAAGTTTCACGCGGATGAGGTTTCGACATTGGTGATTTCATTAGCTGCACAATGTACTAAGGGTGTGCAATACAATTGGGCACAGTACCCCTGCAAGGAGTTTTTGGCAAACTACAGGGAGACCCAAGACGAAGGAAAGACATTTCACTATGCTTAGTTGTTACTATTGATTGCACTAACCGTGTGGAGGATGCCAGAAGACAGTCAATTCCCTCCACAAGAACCTGATTTACCAGAAGCTGCGAAGTTATTTTTGCTATGAGCAACAAAGGACCCTTCACGGTTCATGGAGACTAAAATGTTTTGGGTGTTGTTCGATATGGATCTCCGCATGGTGATCATCCAGAGGCTGAAGCTATCACCAATTCTATATGAACAACTAGAAGCTTATGCACAGTTCAAGGTAGACTTTCACAATGTGTTTATTCACGCGCAATGGGATCTGAACAAACCGTGGTACAAGTTACCCTACCTGGTCAGTGACGTAGATGCAGAGGAGGTCATTGGGAAATAGCCAAGGGAGTGGTTGAACCCTTCAGATGTCAGTGCGGGTATAAGAAAGGCTAGGGAAAGTTCCTCCGCACAGACCACAGTAGCACAGAAGCAGAAGGAGGTTGAGTAGGCCGCAACTCAAGAGAAAGCTGCACAATGGAAGAAGGAAGTTGTTTCCAAGGCAACTGCTACTGAGAAAGATCGGGTGGCTAAGGAGACTACTATTGACATTGAGGAGTCTTCTTCTCAACACACCGAGGACCAGGAGGAGTCCGATGTTGAAGGAGGAAGGGGTGTGAAGTAGGGCACCCCCTTTCGAGTATAGAAGCGAACCAAGGAGACAACTTCAGGACCTCAGAAGAAACAGAAGTCCGACAGGCATGCGCATGTCGATCCAATTGTCCTCACTAAGGGGGACTTGGATGAAATCAGAGATAAGGTTCGTGACACCACAACAGAACTGTGGACATAGTTCAAGAAGCAGTACTAGCAGGCGCTGGGAAATGTGCAGAAGGATCTGCGCGATCTGCAAATTCAAACAAGACGGGTACAAGCGAGTGTGGGCTAGGGGAGCGGGATTCAGGCGAGCCTATAGCAAGCGAACGTGACTGTGCTAGATATAGATCAAAATCTAGATCTTAGAGTCATTCAATTGACGAAAGGATCCCTGCGCGCACAATCAGAGGAAGCAAATGCCCAGCTGTCACAGCTCAAGGATCTGGGTGTCAATCTCGCAGCACTACCTATCCATACCCTCCATGAACTACACCAAGGAGTATATGATGAGCTAAGGGTCAGGCAGCAGTGCACGCTACTGGTGATCAGCGAAGTCAAGACGAACAATGAATATATATTCATAGAAAAGGCACAAGCGTTGAAGGAGAAGGCAGAAATGGCCACGCGCAGCTAGACCTTGGAAGCAACAATTACATAGGCATGTAACACGCTGCCAGAACTCAACATTCTCTAAGACAAAGAGTCAGTAGCAAAGATTCGGAAGTTGGCTACAGCGGTCAGGGAACCCAAGGATAAAATCGATCGAGTTTGATTTGAACTTCAGCTGCAGATCTCAGAGTTGTAGTTGAAGTTGTAGCTGACCACTCTGCCAGAAATTCGGGAGCAGCGCGGAGCAGTGATTAAGGAAGGGATGGCCACATTAGACATAGCAGTCAAGGACTGCACTAACTTATTCGAGCAGGCCATGGAACTTTAGACATCTCTGTGAGAGGACCCCACTCTGCAGAAGATTGGTATAGATATTAGGGAGAAGCAACAACAATGTGATGAAATGAGGTCGACTGCGCGCACTTTGGTTCCAATCCATCACTTTGCACGCCTACAGGAAGGAAAACAACTATAGACATAGATTGAATAGTTGCATCGTAAAGAGGTCATCTTAAGGGCCAGAACACAACCATGGATAGAGGAAGCAAGCCAGCTGACTCTATCAGTTCAGGACAATTTGAAAACCATCCAGTAGACACAAAGAACAATGGGCCTTGCGGTGGAAGGCCCTACTACAGAGAAGTTGGTCGAAGAAGTACAATAGGTCATGGTACAAGGTACTGTTGATTTGCAGGGACTGAAGATGGAGTTCCATGAACTCTAGAACAAGATTGCAGCGCTAGTTGAGTGACTCAAGGGCAAGTCACCCAATTTGTGTTGGGAGCCTGTTAGGATAGGGTCCCTAGGGTTAAGTTTTGGTCAAATTTTGGGTTAATTTTTGTATAAAATGTAAAGATTCTGCGAAATGTGGAAGCGGAGTGTGAAGAGAGTATGAGTCAAAGGGGCTTTAGTCCCTTAAGTGGGTAGGTGATAGAAGGTTTTGGAGACCCGTTGTATTATAGGCAAAATGCTATATATAGATGAGTCATAGCGAGTCTAAGAGATATCAATTGGATAAGAATATTTGTAAGGGCAAGAAGCTAAGGCAGGAAAGGTTTGTTTCTTGTACTTGGGCGAAAAGGGAAGGCTCCTGCAGCTGAGTACGAGGAGACTTCGGTAAGTCTGTAGACTGAGTGCATGGGCCCCTACAGCTAAGTGTGCAGGGAAAACAATTTTGTACTTGAATGATTATACTTAATAAAGACAGTTTGAGCCAGTTCTGATGCATCAATGTCTTCTTTCTTACTTCTACAAGTTTTGTATTTTCGCTCTGTGTTATAATTTATATGAATTAATGCTTATATGGTGTGCAAAAATAGTAGATCAATAATATTTATGCATGTTATGAATGATTAAGAGCCTTCACGAAGATATGGAAGTTGTTTAAGTGCTTTTACAATAATTGTCTGTTTGGAAGGGTTAAGGGTGCGCGAACGTAGATCTAAGCCGTAAGGACTGCAGGAACCTATCACACAGGCCTCTAGATGCAGAAACCTGGTTCTGTCATCCCCCAATATTGTTTCGGGTGAGACTGCAGCCTGCGCTGTGGAGGTTGTTACCGAAAGGGCCAAAAATTAGGGTTTTGTTGGTTGGCACAGATAACGTTGATCCTGGGTTAGGCCCCATCAAGCCAACAATGCTTATGTATTTCAATGCCTTTTTACTCATTGATTAGAGACATTAGTTTATGCTATATGGATATTGTAGTTCTCTTATTTGTTTTAGTCATTTTGCAGGTTCCATTTATAGCACTTGGAGCTTACAAGCAAGGAGAAGAGGAGGGAATACTATATATTCCAAGTAGGTATTTCTTCCATATTTTGATTTCTCTAAGGAAAACATAGGTATTTTTTCCCTTACTGTTTCTAGATCAGGCCACTAGATCTAGGGAGTTCCCTTTTGTTTGAGAAAGAATTTTCCACATAATAACTTGATGACTCCACTGGGGACCAATATTTACCTTTAGTGGTTTCCTTGGCCTAGTCAATTTTAACCTTTCAAAGTGAACTAAATTGATTTTTTCAAACAATAAGTAGCCTTAAAAAAACATATAGCTGAGCTTGGTAGGGTTTTTTGTGTCGTCTTTTGAGAAAATTAGCATAAACGCACTCTTTGTTCTGAGACAAAGCAATCCAGTGCACTTGTCTCTCTTTGTAAGTATGTTGCTTCACCCGTTTTTTGGAACCATTGCAGCTCTTATGTGTATTAGGTACAACACATTGTAGTTTCCTAATTCAGTAAGTGCAACCCATCACACTTAGCCCATGTACTACTTGTACTAACTTTTGTAGAATGCAATTAATGCATTTTTATGCCTTGCTCTAAGTTTTGATTTGATCTATTGGATTTTCTTGAGTCTCTGAACTAGTCATTGTCTTTGTAAAGCCATTAGTGTGTTTACATTCGAGTTTGATTACCTTTTTATGAGATTTTGTTTGGTTTTTTCTTTCTTCTTGTCAATTAGGGTTTATGAACACTTAACATGATTGTTGCTTAGATTAAAAAAAAAATCATATTACAATTCCAGTTTGTGTGAGTTCTTTCGGTCAATAATCTTACTTCATTTTCATTTTCATTACATTTGAAATTTGAAATGAAAAGAAAAGAAAAAGTTCCATTTCTTGCATTGCATATAGGGTTTTGAATTACATTGGGATAGTACCTTGAAAGATTTGATTAGGAAGCTCTTTTTTTCTACATATTTGATTATTGCATCATTGTTTGTTTCTTCCTTCCCATAGATAGATATTCATCAAAATGAAAGTGTTCTTGTTATCATGCTAGTTGCATCATAGGGAATTCAGGTGAATTAATACCGTGAGCCTTGAATTGAAACATAATTGAAGATCAAATTCTAAAATTTATCCAATTAACCTAAGGAGCATTTGGAACATTAATGACACACATAGAGGTCTAGGCTAGAGACGTGTTTCAATGTCTTTAAACGTAGGAGTTGTCCTTCTTTGTTTGTGTTACATTCTCGGGGTAGTTGGTATTCCACGTACGCAAGTATATAAGATCGTTCTCCACGTACCCTCGGCTATATCGTATGGCATTCCACATAATAAAAAGTATATCAGAATACTTCATATTGTACATGACGCATTAGACATCACTTCTATGAATTGTGCTTCCACATACCTCTAAATGTATTTTGAAAGTCCCCTATAGGTTTATATCCTGCCATAGATAACCAAATCAGCGTCCTTGTTATATATGATACACTGAACAAAACATTCGAGAAGATTGTTTGCACGTATTGGAAATGGTATATTGCAGTTCACAGTGGCTTGGTAATCCTTACATGCCTAGTTACCCCTTATATGGCAACATTGTCCCTTCCTAGATTTACCATTGGTTTACCAGTTTGGTTGTTTTCGATCTCCTTGGTTTCAAATGTCCAAACTACTCCTCAACCAAGTAATCCTCCACTTGAACAACATCAACCTCAAGTTGATACTAAAGTTGACCCTTTGCCTTCTTCACCTATTGTTTATTCATCCATTTATTCCTCCTCACCTGGTGAAAGTCTTGATACTAGTAACCAGGGAAGTAAGAAGAAGATGAAAAATAGGCAGGGGGGCAACCAAGCAAACATTGCTATGAATGTGACTAATGTTGAGAAACTTTCCAATAATCCCCACAAAATTAAATTCCCTTGCATGCTTTGTAAGTTTGATCACCCTCTTATAGATTGTCCTGGTATTCTACAAGTATTAGAAGTGTGATCCACAAGCTCACATCAACCGTTGTCGTCAGCTGCTAGAGATCACGCTAGTGACAAACCATCAACTAGTGATAACAAAGTTTTAGGGAAAAAGAGTAAAGTCAAGTTTCCCTATAGGTTATGTGAAGGGAATCATCCAATTAATCTTTCCCCTTATTTGGATGAAGCCTCTAAATTGTTAGAAACCATTACTGCTTCTAAACAATAACTTCTAGCTAGTTACTGAAAACTTTCACCGAATCCTACACTAGTTGATGAAGTAATTGACTCGAACCTATCTTCAGTCAATCTCACTCTCTCTGAACGTATATCCCATGATTTCATTCTCAACCAACCATTGGTTGAAGAAATGATTGACTTGATTCCACCATTAGGTGATCGCACTTCTCCCATTGAGAGTAAGTTCCATACAGCTCAGGTTCTTCTTGTTTCCTAAAATCCTGTCGAACAAGGGGAAATTTCTCCTATTGTCACAGAACCCCCTCCAAGTAAATAGGTCATTGCCTTTAATTGGAATCAATTAACAGAGCCTTGTCTCCCTTCTTACATTCCTTTTAAGACCATGGTGAAGGCTTATGATAAGAACATTCATCACATTGCTATAGATGAGGGAGCTTATGTTAGCATTTTATCCTCTACTACTTGGCAATATTTAGTTTCCCCTCAATTTGTGTCAGTTTCTTAGAATTTGTTGGTCTTCAATAGAGGAATCAGTAAACCTTTAGGTATCCTTCCTTAGTTTCCTATTACCTTGTAAGGAAATAATGTCTATTTTGATGTTATAGTAGTTCAAGGTCCCTTGGATTTCAATTTACTCCTTGGGTGTGACTATGTTTATGCTATGAATGTTGTTGTGTCCACACTCTTTCGAGTGATGTGTTTCCTGCATGATGGAAAATTTATGACTATCAACTAGCTTTCATTCATTGGTATTAATTTGACTGGAGATTCTCCAACTTCCCTAAATGTTTTGAATATGCAAGTGGTATCTCCTCCACCACAGGTTAATTATGTGGCAACTTGTTCCATGACTGCACCTGAAGATGAGTCTTTCACTATTTTCTCAACTTCTTTTGACCTGGATCCAGTAGGTGATATGGTGGATCATTTACTATGGAAATTGGAGTCTGATCTTTCCATTGGATCCCTTGATATGTCTTCCTTCCTAAGCATTGTTCTCACATCTGATGAGAACCTCTTGGAAGCCATCGCCTTTTGGAGGCCATGATATAATATTATGAGAAGAGTTCATTTTCTTGTGTCAAGCTCGTTAAAAAATGAAACAAGGTGTCAGAGCAAAGTTCATTTTTATTGTGTCAAGCTCGTTAAAAATTGAAACAGGCTCCCATGAGCAGAATTCCTTGTCTTGTGTCAAGCTTGTTAAAAAATGAAACAAGGTCCTATGAGCATAGTTCTTTTACTGTGTCAAGCTCATTAAAAAATGAAACATATCCCCCCTCCATTTCGAATCTTTGATTAGATCTCGTAAATGTTAAGCCGAGTCTTTCACTTGATCTCATAAAAGAACCTTCATTACATTCAGATATTAGTAACCAGTAGTCTACTTAGGTGAATGAAATGAAGCTTGGGGGGCATGTGCCTAGAATTGAGTCATTATGTTAGGGGCATGAGAACTTATCTCAAGCATATTTTTCCTTTGTTTCAAGCTTGTGTAAAAATGAAACCAATTTCAAGCATATTTCCCATGTTTCAAACTTGTGTAAAAATGAAACCATTCTCATCCTATCTCTCATGATTACCATTTTTTGTTGGCCTGTTTATGCCAAATGAGCCTTGGTTTTCTCTTTCCATCGTCACCATCTTCTTGACCGATCATTCACTTTCACTTGGTGTTTATACCCTTTCCTGAGTAACCGTTAAGATGAGTGGTATTATTAGCCTACCTCTTGACCTCTACATGTTTTGAGTAGTTCCATCATAACCAGAACCTATTGCTACCCTTTATACCACTCGTTTCTCCAGGTGGAGTCCTCTTTGAGCTCTTTTCAGGCTCCCAAAACATGAAAATATTGCCAAGAATTTGTCTTTTCGAACTCATTAAAGTAAAAGAAAATACATCTACCCAGTATAAGTTTAACCCCTTTCTGGAATGGGATAGATTATTTATGAAAAAGTAATACTTTAGTTGAACATGACTAAAAGGTTCTCTTAAGTATCATTTTTTTCCTTTTTGGACTCAAGAGACTAAATTTACGAAAATAAATTTTCTTTTATTCTCTAAACATGGAAAAGAAGTCAAGTTACACCTTTTTTGGACTCATAAAACCATCAAACAATGTTGGACTTGTCAAACATAATGAGACCGAACCACTCCTTCTCAGGGTTCGTTGAAAATACTAAAAAGGATTCCGCTGAAGGATGCACTTATAGATCAATCATGTGTTATCCTCCTCAAGATTGTCAAAAATAAAGAGGTATTGGCCACAAATGGTTGGGATAGTGTATTAAACCTATTAATGGCAATGAGTTTCTCTTGAACATGACACTCTTTCACTTCATCTCCGTGATTATTAGATTGGGAAATTTGTTTGCCTCTCTAGTTAATCACACCATATCAAAAGACTTTGTAATCGGTTTTGAGTTAATGTTGTCGACTCCATAAAGTGTCGCTGATATGTTCAAGAGAATTCCTTCACTTGAAATCTTCTACAATACTCTTAAGCTTACTTTCTTGTTTGTCATTCCTAAACCAGCTCTACATTAGCATCATTCTATCTGAAATCTTGATACCTGTTTCATGTCGTTGATGAGGGATACATCAAGGCCCTATAGCGATGTGTTTCTTCCTATCGACATCAACTCATTATCCAGGAAATTGAATTAGAAACTCATTTTAGTACCTTGAAGCTTGTATAGCTCAATGGAAATTTTCCTCGCTTTCAGCGATAGGTTCTCATAATTGGCATTCGATCAGAAAATTTTGTGTGGTGTTCGACTTCAACTCATTCATTCACACCACATAGATTGTACTATATTACCTTGAGGGCCATCATCATTATCGTTGGTTTCTCTCGCATCTGTTAACAACTTACATCATTGGCCAATAATCAAATGGTGTCCACCATATTCGACTCCAACTCATTTTTTTGCATGGCTAGACTCATACTATCGAATGATGAGGTAAAAAACCCCGGATCTAGTTCCATCCATCTGGGTTGTGATTTCAGGATTCAGACAAGATTACGAAGTACAACGACTATGTCGGCTATTCAGACAAGCATCTAAGCATGGGTCCACACTATATCATTAGTGGACAAGACTTCTTGATCATTGTACATGTATAATGGCTTATATGTTGAGTGTGGGTATGCCTCCCTCAACTATGATATCATGATGATAATATGTATTGTAGCAGATGATGATATCGACCAATATATTCTTGATACAAACTTGTCACAAAGTAAAGCACTTTAGTCCTCAACCATTGCTTTCAACTTTGTACTTTAGGGGGCAATCTGTTACAGGCCATTTTTTCGCATTCACTCAAATGGCCTGAAAACTAGATCAATCAAATCCTTAACACCTTTTCATTATCACTTTTCAAAGCCCTAAGTATTACCTCTCCAAAAAGTCTGAGTTTCTAGGTAAATCAAGTCAAACTATGTTTTCGATCCCAACACACTTTCTAGCCTAATACAGAGTAACCGAGTGCACCTATCTCTGTTTGTATGTGTAATGCATCACATTGGTTCTTATATCTACACTGTCATGGTTCCTGTAGGATGCAAAAATTGCATTTTTATATAGTGCCTCGAATTGAGTCATTATGTTGGGGGCATGAAAACTTATCTCAAACATAGTTTTCCTTTGTTTCAAGATTGTGTAAAAATGAAACTAATTCAAGCATATTTTCCCATATTTCAAGCTTGTGTAAAAATGAGACCATTTTCATCCTATCCCTCATGATTGCCATTTTTTATTAGCATGTTTCTGCCAAATGAGCCTTGGTTTTCTCTTTCCATCATCACCATTTGCTTGGCCGATCATTCACATTCACTTGGTGCTTTTACCCTTTCCTGAGGAATCGTTGTGATGAGTGGTTTTATTAGCCTGCCTCTTGACCTCTACTCATTTTGATCATTTCCATCATAACTGGAACCAGTTGTTACCCTTTACACCACTCGTTCCTCAAGGAGTCCTCTTTGAGCTCTTTTCAGACTCCCAAAACATGAAAATATTGTCAAGCATTTGTTTTTTAGAACTTGTTAAAGTAAATGAAAAAGGAATACTTTAGTCGAATGTGACTAAAAGGTTCTCTTGAGTATCATTTTCTACCTTTCCGAACTTAGGAGACTAAATTTACGAAAATGAACCTTTGGAGTTTTCTTTTTTCACCTCTTTTTCAAACTCTCTAAACACGAAAAAGAAATCAAGTTACAACTTCATTGACTCATAAAACCATCAAACAACATTTGACTCATCAAACATGATGAGACTGAACCACTCCTTAAGGTTCATTAAAAATACTCAGAAGAATTCTTCTAAAGGATGAGCATATAGATAAAGCATATGTTATCCTCCTTAAGCCTGTAAAAAATAAAGAGGTACTGACCAGAAATGGTTGGGAAATTGGGAAAATAGGGTATTAAACCTATTAATGATAGCAAGTCACTCTTGAACATGACACTCTTTCACTTCATCTTTGTGATTGTTGGGTTGGGAAATCTACTTGCCTCTTTTGGTTAATCACACTATATCAAAATATTTGATAATTGGTTTTGAGTCAATGCTTCCAACTCCCTAAAGTGTTGCCAATATGTTCAATAGAAGTCCTTGAGTTGACATCTGATACAATACTCTTAAGCCTTATTTCATGTTTGTCGTTCCTGAACCAACTCTGCATTAGCATCATTTTGTCTCAAATATTGATACTCGTTTTGTGTCGTTGATGAGCGATAAATCAAGGACCTCCTACGATGGGTCACTTATTGTCAACATCAACGCATTATCTAGGAAGTTTACTTAGAAAATCCTTTCAATACCTTGGAATTTGCATACCTTAATGGAAAGTTTCCTCGCTTTTGGTGACAATTTCTCATCATTGACGTTCGAGCAGAAGATTTTGTGTGGTGTTTGACTTCATTTCATTCATTCACACAACATGGGTTGTACGATAGTACCTTGAGGGTCATTATCATTATCAGTGGTTTCTCTCACATATGTTAACGACTTACATCAGTGGCCAGTAATCATATGGTGTCTACCATGTTCGAATCCAGCTCATTTATTCGCATGGCTAGACTCATACAATCGATTGATGAGGTAGAAAACCCTGGATCTAGTTCCATCCATCCAGGCTATGATTTAAAGATTCATACACGATTACAAAGTATGTTGGCTATGATCATTCAAATAGTCATCCGAGCATGGATCCACATTCTGTCATCAATGGATGAGAATTATTGATCATTGTACATGTATAATGGCTTATATTCTAAGTATGGGTATGCCTCCCTTAGTTATGATATCATGATGATAATATGTATTGTAACAGATGATGATCTTGAACAATCTATTCTCGGTCCAAACTTGTCACAAAGTAAAGCAATTCAATCCTCAACCACTACTTTTGAATTTGTAGATTAGGAGGCAATATGTTATAGATAATTTTGTCTCATTTACTCAAATGGCCTGAAAATTGGATAAATCAACATCCTTTACACCTTGTCATTATCCCTTTGCAAATCCCTAAGCATTACCTCTCCAAAAATTCTGATGGTTTATCCATCATAATTTTCATGAGTAATGAATTTTTTGAAGTTAACGAGGATATGATGCAAATGCACAAAAGAGAAAAGAGGAACTAACACAAAAGGTTAAAAAACATGCTTCACAAAAAATAATTAAACATAAAAGAGAGTCATCAATATGGGACAAAATTCCAATCAATCCACAATAGTGGGAGATCAATCAATCCACAATAGAGATGAATTGTGGAATTCAAGACGAAATTTTCTACTTCCTCTTTTTCACAACATGTTGGTGGGAAGATGTCTTATGACACCATGAAGTTTGGTGTGAATCTCATTCTTGAGAATGTAAGAGAGAGTGCCCACTTGAAAGATGGTATGTTTGCCATTTATATTCTAAAATTGTAAAACATAATTATGATGTTAGAGAACATTGTAGAGTTGGTTTTGTACATATTGGAGAAGTGGGTGTCTCTTATTGAAATGGATGAAACACGCCTTTAATGGTTATATAGTTACATGGTCGTGCTTTCCAAGTTCTTTTCCTTCATGCATCATTTTGTAGAGTGACTTAGAACCAATTGTATTAGGTTTCTCAAAATCAACAAATATGTTCACATCATATATAAGATCATGAGAAGTTGGAGAAGATAGAATAATACAATTCTCTGGAATTTCATCAAGTCTATAATTAGATGATTTAGTATATGCCATCTCTTGTGTATCATAGGAAAAATGTTGGAATCCACATCTAAAGTAACTTGTTCCAAATTAGGAACTTGAATTCATAAGGTTTAAAGATTGTGTTTTTGTTAAATTGTTGTTTAAGGATGAGATTTTTTTTCAATTTTTGATTCCTTCATTTCCTCTAAAATGTACATGTATTTGAAGTGAGGAAAAATATCCATGAAACATATAACTAGTAGCTTGTAGTTTTAGATTCATTCCTAGAAGAACAAAAACACCCATGTAAAAGGAAATAATGGGTTACTAATCCAGGTCTTACAAGGAATGAAATGAAAGTTAGGAAAGGAAATGAAACAAACATAGAGAAATATAACAGAAAGCACAATGACAAAGTGAAAACCCAACTTATGTTAAAAAATGAAATAGCAAAATATTGTGTAACACAAAGTGGATAGAATGGTGCTAACTATCTTTGAACAAAGAGAGATGGTGGCTATTCAAATTATGAAAGCTATAACAGACGGTTAAAATAATGGACCTTTAACATAAATAAAGAAACGTAGATGTCCAAAACCCTAATCTTAGAAGATGAAATGTCAAAAGGTTTGTGGAGCCCCGAGTTGGTTACTTGGTACATCAACTTCCCAAGGTGGTAACTTTTGCATACAATATCCATTTGGGGCATAAAATAGCTCATTGGAAATAACTACCTAAGGAATGCATCTTTTGACCAGGGCCAAGGAATTCCATGGAAATCTCTATCCGTCCCCCCGAATTTCCAAAAAACATCATATAGTGGAGAAGGATGGAATCTTACGTGGGTTTATTATTATTCGATGTTTTGGGCTAAGTATCACAACCCCTCATTAGGAAGAGATCTACATAAGAATCTTAGGTTTAACTAACCATAATATGATATAAAATAATATAAATTAATCTATATTAAGGAGGTTATGTCGGATTAATAGATTTATTATATAGAATAAATAAAACGAATCCTTTATTTAGATTTTTTTTTTTTTTAAATAGACAATTTAAATAATCCTTTATTTATATTTAATTAATAAATTTAATGTATTTATTAGATTTATTCAATTAATTATCCAATATTAATTACCGACTTATTAGATTTATTACATTAATTAGCGGTGATTTGGTTGATAATCGGGGGCCAAGATTTGTTAAGCTTCCACCCGTTGTCTCTATTAATGTTATGGGGTTTTTTTCAATATCAATGCCCTCTTCGATTTTTCTTTTAGAATAATGATCAAGAGTGGTAATGACCTTGGCATTCTCCAAGCATATATGGTGTTTAGATTCTTTAGAGTGTTCTAACAATTTTAATTTATAAGATATGTCATGAATGTTGTTAGCACCATGTTCTTTTAATGTGTTCTAGATTGAGCATCCAATCTCACTAATATATACCTTTCCAAAGCCACACAAGATCAAACAGGCACCTTTTTCTTTTCAAGATCACTTAGTTCATTTGAGTGTTCCAATTTTTTTTTCAAAGTGTTTGGTGGATAGAAAGCGGCCCTATTTTTCTTTTTGTTGAGAATGTCAACTATTATGTCAATAGTTCCCTTGACATAAGGAAATTTAATGGTTTTTACAAAGTCATCATTACCTCATTTTTGCTTTTTATTCTCAAATACATTCTAAACGGTTTTAATTTGCATTTCATTGTATCCATGGTCTTTGAATACTTGGGTAATATGTTCTAGTTCTTGCATAAGTGTTCATTGTGACATATTCGTTTAGCTCTAATAGCAAGGGTATTTATAACACCTATTTTCTATGTTGAATGATTGTGAGAATCTTCTTGAATATATATATTTGTGTGTGTGTGCGGGGCGGGGGGGGGGAGGGTGGGGAGGTTTCGTATGATATACTTGATAGGCTAAAATTCCATCGGGGTTTTTGGAGAGAAGGATATTAAGGAAAGGTATTTTTCCATTCTCCTCAATTTCCATGGTGGACTTAATGTCTTCCATTTTATTGTTCATGTGTTCTAAGAATTTAGCGATTTTATCTCCAAAATGAACTAAGTTTTGTCCACAAATATTCTCCAGTGTGTACGTTTTAGAGAGAAAGAGTTGATGGCTTATTCTTTAGAGGATTCCATGAAACAACCTTGAAAGTGGACCCAAAAGTCATAGAAAAGTACCAAGAAGATAGTGAACCATTGAAATAGTGGAAGATGTGGGTGGCCACTGATATCCACTTAGATCAGTGAAAATAAAATAATTTGTAGCAAAAATTAAATTAAGAATGGGATTATATTACAATGAGATGTCAAATAGTTACAAATGGCCTTAGATTTGAAATTTAATACCCTCCAAGTGCATATTTGAAAAAATCTACAACTTTAGAACATGAGTGTTGGTTAGTGCACCAACCATCATCTTCATAATATTAATGGCTATCAACACATTTAACATCCCTTCCAATGTGGATGTTATAGTAAAAATACCTTCGACGTAAATATATCTAAAAGTTATTGTTGATAGTGTAAATAATGCCATAAAAACATGACATGTTAAAATGTAACTATGTGGATTTGAACATAATACATGCCTATGATTCAAGTACATTTACCTTAATGATTAGGTTTTTCATATGGCCTAGAAACTAACACCTAAAATAAGGTAATGTCAGAGGATGTGTATGTACAAAATCTTAAAAATATCATGGATTTAATGGGAATTTGGTATGTAATTGAGCTCCTACTCATAGGTATTAAAGTATTTTGATGGGATAGACTGGTATAATGCCTTATACATGGATCATTTGAATCCAATTCAGTGGTTCTAATAGACAATTTGATTACCCTTATTTTATGCAAATGCATGCTTAGTAGGAGTCTACAGTTCCTGGATATTGGACATAGAAATTAGGAGGAAATGATGTGACAAGTTACCAATTGGGAAAAATCATCCACCAACAAATTCCTACCAAAAACCTTAAAATTATTAATATGATAGGTTGGAACCATATAAACCATTTAATCTACATGGTTCCAACTTACCCTAAATATGAAATCAATGTTTCTAGCGAAAATTATGTATAGTGAAAAATGCATGCTAATAGGAGCCAATGACATTGTCAACTATATTCAATATTTTTAACAATTGTAACATGTGCTACAACCTGAATTGAAGGAGGTACAATCATGTCAAACTATATAAATGTTCACATTAATCATAAGGATTGTTTATCCTCTAAATATTTTCTCTCTAGGTGACGATGAGTTTGGTTTTAATTGTATTTAATCCTTATATAATTTGTTGTATATAGGATTTGGTTATAAAAATTGATATACTTTGACTCATTTATCTTACCTTGTGCATGCTTTTAATCTTTTTCATCCTTTCATGAAAGCCAATGCATCCTTTCTTTTGATTAAACTTGAGGAATAGAGTGTTTGATTACTATCTCGCAACATTAGCAGTAAAAGGAATCTCACACCCCTTGATACAAAAGGTTCTTACATGAGGCTAGTAGAATACTTGGTAAATTGAATTATGGATGCATATTTTTATTTTCAGAATGAATTGAATATTACTTTTCAAAGCTTGATAATGTTAAAACTTCAGCTAGTGAGAAGATGTTTAATATATAAAAGACAAAGAACAATTAAAAAGAGGAAAACATGCTTAAAAAATTGAATATCACATGAATTAACTTGAGATATTAAAAATATAATGACTTCTCAAAAATATTCTTAATAGAAAGTTTTATTACTTTATTAAGAATAAGGACAAACATTCTATAAATTTGACTTTTTCTAGTTTGCCATAATTAGAACCCATTCAAGCAATATTTGCCAAAACTCCAATTTTGTATTGACGAATTTATTTTTTATGTACAAATTGAGTCATCGCCCTCAAATAACCCTATTGCAATTGAATTGTGTAATGTTAACATTTGATATATGTAATTCCATCAATCCTAAAATATTCTTACTAGATTTCAAATGAAAAATATAGGTTTTGCTTCCATTATTTTAAAAAATCAGAAAAGGACCAATTTGTAATATGTTTACGCTATGCCCTTCATTAGAGCCAATATGATTCTTTACAAAATATCATGAATTCCTATGTGTACAATTTTTAAACTACAACTAGTACATTTTATTAATCAAAATATGTGGTCTAAGCGCACAATGGAGTTACATAAACTTGTAATGCTTTGAAATTGTCCATATTCTACATTAGACTAGATAGAAGCCAATGTTTTAGAGTAAAAAAAATAAAAGCGATATATACATAGAGACTCTTTACTGTGAATATTTTATACACCCAAAATTTGTCTAGCTTTGTAACACATACAAATTAAATTGACTTATTATCACCACTAACCTAGAGAATTGCCTCCCTTTATCGGGATGTTCAAATCTAGGAGTGTCAAGTTTGCATGTTGAGTCGTCTCAGAAACCCAAATTAATAGAGGAAGATGGATTTTGTAGCCTAGCAAAAAGTGTGCATTGGTTACTAGTATAAAGGACAACAAGAACCTACATAATCATATGCAACATAAGAAAGATAGAAAAGACACTAAGTAGTAGAGAACCAACAAGCATTACTTTATATTATAGCTTGTTAATGAGCAACTGACTCAGATAGTTGACTCGATTAGACGATCAAACTGACTTTATAATATATGCTTACCTGCTGACTTGACTAGGCTAATCGACTAAGTCAACTAGCCCATCCAACATCTCCCCCACCCTCAATGCCTTCTTCATCCAAAAGAAGGGGGAGATTTTAATACTTACAAAATTTGATACAATACAAAGAAATAAAAATGCTCAAGTAATGTCATAGAGCTACTGAAGATGAGGGTTTTGGTGGTGTTTGTTCCTAAGCTGGTTGATTTATGGTTTTGGTCAATTGATCGACAAGTGCTTCCTGCTCATTTAAAGTTTAGATTCATCTTCTCAACTTTTTTGCAGTTGATCAATTAGCTCCTTTTACTTCAATTTCTTGAATCTTTGAGTCCTTATCGAGGATTTGGTCACATCCCAAAATTATTGGTTCGAAAAAATGGAATTTAGGTCAAGGTGGAGTCAGCTCAGATGACCACGCTAGTGTTGTGGTCTTTCAAAATGTTGTCTAATGAATAATTGGTGCAAGCATATGAAGGCTTTGGTCGAATATCCCATTATTTAACAGATAATCATATTTGGGATTCCAATGTTTTAAAATCTGCTAAGTTTTATATTTTTTTAGCTATTGTTGTATGCTCTGATAGTCATTGGTCAATTGATCCTTATTGTTCTAGTTGTTATACTCTGTTTTGGATTCCCTACAAGTATTTAGTGGCAGTAGATGATTCTATATGTGCCCTTTTTCCCTTTCTCAGCCACTGCCTTTCTTCCTACATCAGTTGTGTTTGTAACCTTTTCTCTTGTACAATCTTATTTTGTAGCGCAAAATTTTCTCAAGGTTGAAAAACTTATTGCAAAGACGGGTCACAGATGAGCATTTCTTGAGTCCTTAACCAACTACATGCAGATGATAAGTAGGTCATCCAGTTGTTAAGAATTATATTGTGTGGCACCCTTGTCGAATGTTTGCTTCAATTCTTTCTTAACTTTAGGAAAATTCCCTATATGCATCCTAAATAAAAATCAACATTTCATTATTCCCTTGTGTTGTTATTTGTTGTTGACGATTGAATATTTGTGCACTTAATTATTCATCATAATCGACCAATCAAAAGACTAGTTGTTTGACTGCAGGAAATGAATCATCAACTTCAATCGAAAATTTTATATCGTTTTTTTGTTGCTTGGTTCCTACAGTGTGACCAACCTCCCTTTCTTGTTGCTTTCTCTGTTTGAGGTTATTACTATTTATCGACCTCTTATTCCATCTCCTCTTCAATTCTAGTATAGCATTTTGTAAGCAAGAGAATACTTGTCGGTTAGAGGCATCCTTGAGTTAAAATACCCCACTAGATGTATACTTCGTCGAGCCTTTTGTATCAAAGGGGTAGAAGTACTTGCTATGGTCAATTGATCCTGTGGAGTGTGCCACTTATTCATTAGTGTACTTAATGTATCTATTGTTTCTAAATAACTCTTTACTGATGAAATTTTAGTTATATCATCCAACTTAATATGCTTTGATGAAACTTCTTGTGTGTCGACCTGTTGGGTGGTTTGTGTGTAAACATGTAATGTAGTTGTTTACCTTTTTTCACCATCTAGTTCCTTGATAATAGGTGTTGGAGAGTTAGGAGGGGAATCCGAATATATGTCAATTTCTAGAACTTATTTCTTTTTCTTCCCAACCCCACTTGATTGGCCTTGAATTTATTGTTGGCATGGAGATTCCTATGGTGTGATTGACTTTACTGGACTCGTCTATTATTGTACATGTGTTTGTTACTTAACCATTATTTTTTCTTAACTGTATCAATAAATATATCCTTGGTTTGACCTAAGGATCGTAAAATGTTGGGTCCAATAGATGACACAAGAAATTGTCTTGATCTCCTCGACTTCTTAATTTCTTTCCCTTTTGCTTAAGTGTCCTCTAGGACATGTTTTGTAATTGTGTCTAACCTATTCCACATTTGAGGTGTTGGAAATAACACTGACAGGGGGGATGAATTAGTGTTATCAAGTCAAATAATTTTTCATTTTCAAACTTAGATATACGTTAGTTTAGATATGGAAACCAGCGTATACACGCAATTGTGACTACAACAACTAGCGTATAACCTGTAAACTTAAGATTTAATTAATCCATTTGATCTTTAATCAGTGCATCAGAACTTTCATTAACCATAAGAACAGTAAACAGGTGCAGTAAACAGACTAGATCATCACACATATGAACACAAGATATAAGGTGGAAACCCAATGTGGGTGAAAACCACCTACTGCAATGCTTCTCTATCTTCTTGTTAATAAGAAACTTCCTTTTACAATATTTCTGTACTGGTGCAATCTTATACCAGTACGCATGCTTCTACCTACAGAAGGCTACAACCTTCTCTCGTTTTCTAGCTTCTCCTGGAAGGGAGCTACAACCCCCTTAGCTCTGATACTAGCTGATGTACTAGTACGTAGGTGCTGACCTACAGAAGGCTACAACCTTCTCATTTCTTCCAGGGACCACATTTCATAAATTTTCAGACTAGATCAATATCATTAATCAAACATCATATGTATTTGCATCAACCAATCCCCTTTGCACCAAGCAAAACTAAATCAATCAATCACTTCTTTGAATGTTGTAACCAGAATACAGTAACAGTAACCAGACACCAATCCTGAACCCATAATACTGCAACAATAAACAGAAATAGCTAAAACATATTTTATGAGACGTACACTACTTCAAGATGAAGAACCTGTGTGCATACGCTTTTGTATTAAGGAAAACCAGCGTATACACTGTTTTGAATTATCGAACCAGCATGTATACACACCTTTCTTGTGCCAAACCTGCGTACATATATATAAAAGATAATTTACCCTTTTCAATTATTCAGACATCAGTTATACCCAGATTATCAGATTTATAGATCAAGTCATGCGCCAAATATAACAGGTCAAAATCACACAAAGATACTATTATTCAAGCCTTAAGATCTTGACCCATCAATAGAACTTATCCTTCTTCTAGCACTTAGGTTCCTCCTTGGTTCAGATCTAGCTATGCACCATAACCCCAATGACTAGTATTCTAGATCTTTCTCTTCATAAGATATTCAATACTTGAGTGAATTTGCCTAATGATCTCCTTCCCCTTTTATAGTCTTAGGCCTTACTCAATACCATGGTCCAAAACCACTTAGAACCAATACTTGGGTTCAACACTTCGGACGAGATACCATGGTCCAAAACCATAGGTCCTAATACCAAGGACTAAAAACAAGGTTTCCCACTTGTACGCGCTTTTCCTTGCATGAAAGTGTGTGCATACGCACACTCTCGTTTTGATCAACGAGCCCGCGTGTATACACGACTTTGTTAAGTGTAACCTGCGTATATCTCTTTTTCCTTCATTTTGAGAACCTGAACTGTGATATGTCATCTGAGTGAGTTTCCATCAAGGACAACACCTATGTCATAGTGCCAAACTTGTGACATAATGCCAACATGAGGGTCATCAAATCTGATATCAATAAACACTTCCCACTGGTTTATCCCGACTACTGGAATTTCAACCTGATTTGAACTTTGTTTCTCTACTTGCATGATTTTGATGGAATTCTGATAGGGGTACTGATAGGTTGACTTTGAATGCTTATGTGTAAAAGTCTTCCTCTCATTCCTCTTCCCACTTTGCCTCTGAATGTGGTAGGATTACATATGTATGGGGTTCTCTATCCGATGATGGAATTGGAAACATTGTATTAGTTTGTCGACTTAATTCTTAAAATATTTGATCAACATTAGATTGATATGATAATTCTTGGGGGTCAACACCACTAGATTCAACATACCATACCTTAGTTGGATCTCTACATAATTGAATATGTGTAGTTTGAAAAAAATATCAAACATCTTGGGGAACCCTACATCAATTCGACAATGACTTTAAATTCAATAATCGTTTTCTAAATATTTTGTGGGGGCTAACTAAATGCAGTTTCCCTGACCACCCTTGTGAAAATAGTTTGAATTTGTTCATAAGGGGAGCCTACGTCCTGGTAAATGTAGCTTCCTTTACTGGGGAGACTTGTCTCCTAGCTAGCCAAATTAAAAAGGATGGTAATCAAATGGTCTTACCCGAGTCTTGGAATTCTTAGCAGTTAACTCTAACCATGTCAATTACATGTTGTGCCTAGTTGTATACTTTCCCAGCATGCACAATTTGACCAATTTCTTCTAGCATATTCAATTTTACACCAGATCCTATACCTTCCAGAGTGAGGCACATGGAGACAATGATGCATGCCTATTTAGTTTGTAAATCATGAAATTGGTCGATAATTAAACCCTTGAGTTGTTGGTTATCATTCCACCTATAAATTTATGAATCCAAGCAGTTGTATTAATTGTTTTTGGGATCTTTTCTCCATGGTGTGGTAAGCCAATGATATTGTGAATAGCGGTCACCAAAATAGTTAAGGGTTTTTCTAGCCACATAACACCATTGTGGAACTGACCAATAATAAACTTAACAACTTCTTCCTTCAACCCATGTAATTTTGTGAGTAATGGAGAATTCAAGATATATCAAATATTGATTGCATGTAGAATTTTAGACTCCTCTATCCATTTATTATCAACTTTCCCCCATTTCTTGAATTCCTTGGCGTGTTTTTCCTTGGAGGGTTCATTCGTTTTTGCCTGTTTGATGTTATTGATTCGAATCTACAACTTTGTTGCAAATGACTGGCCAAAATAAGCTTTTGTTCTTCATTTTATAGTGACATCTGGCTCCTGAAAGTGAACTCACCTTTTTCCATTTTGAAATATTCTTGTAAATATTTTATTCTCAGACACTCGAGTAGTTCGGGATTAGAAATAACTGGCTCGATAATTCTAGGATTTTTGCAAGTTCAACCACTTTCTTTGGTGAGAGTTCATGAAAAATGATAGATAGTGTCAAGTATTTGTTTGCATTTAAACTTTTCAAATTAAATGCTTCATTAATTTCGGCATCAAACTCTATTCGGAGACGTCTCGTTGCATTAACACTCGATTTTATCATACTTGTCAACTCATGTGACACACATGGATCACTTACTTTTTGAAATTTGGTGGTTGATTTTGGTTTAAATTTTGATGCAACATCATAGAGTCTTAAACGTGACTTAACTATACCATCAAGAAAGGTATGATGGTCAAATATATGCATTTATTCTTCCAACCTTTACTTTTGATCTTTCTTCTTTTTCATTAGTCGAGTCGAATGCATTCCTTTGCTCAATATCGCTGACTCGATGTCTAACATTGATCCTTTCAATCGAGTCGTGTTGAAAATGTATTAAAAAAAGTCTTCATTTGACTTGTGCCTCAGTTAAATGGAGAAAATTTGATTTCTCCACAATCAGCAAGATGACTTGGATTGCAGTTAACTTGTGTGACATGGCCTTGTCTACTAGTTTACTCATTAAATTCAAGTTATAGGCTAGAATTAGGGTTGTGCATGTAGTGATTGCTAAGATTTAGTAATCTAGTTGAGTTATTGTTAGTTTAACTTGGTTAATTGAGCTCTAGTCATTAGTTGAGTCAGTTGAAGGTCAACTAAGTAGTAATGATGTTGTTAACTCATTGATCTCTCAATTAACTAGTCCACTAGCTAAAAATTGACCCAACCATGCATGGAATCTAAATTTCCTAGTTGAGGTGGAGGAAAATGCATGTATGTATTTATAATTGTATATTGTTGAGTGCACAAAGATTTTTCACTAAACATGTGATCAATTCCTCAAGCTATTGCACAAGGAAATAGGAAATTCTCCTATATTTTAGGGGCTAATTCCTCTAGGTTTGAGCAATGAAATATGAGGTTGGATAAAGCTTGAATAGGCTAAGTGTTGGCTAGATAAAGTCAAGAAGAAGGAGAATAGGATTGTAGTGCAGGGTGTGCTTCATAATTAAAGCAAAACGTTGTAATTATTTCTCTTTTCATCTAAATTAATGCAAAGCGGACGAAGGGTTTTTCCCGGTTGGGTTCCCCTAAAAATCACTGTGTTCTTGTGGTTTTTATGGTTGCATGTGTTTCTACATTGTTATTTCCATTCCGCAATATAGTAGAGGAAATTTGTAATCTCTTGATTTTAGTTTGATTTCATCAATAGTATAAAATTTCTATTAATTTCTACATGGGATCAGAGCTCAAAATCACACTAGAAAATAGTCAATAGAGCCTCTCCTTTAGAGATTTTGAATTTGTAGCTTTAGTGCAGCGATTTTTATTCAGATTTGAGAGAATGTCTTTCAACGGACTAATATTGGAGAATGCATTGGAGGGAAGTTCAAATTTTATGCTTGGAACAAATTTAGGAGCATCACAAGTGCCCTAGGAGCAACATTCTGAAGCAGCAAGAATGTTCACAAGTGGGAAGTCCTTGAAGTCCTCATGTATAGTGATCATTGGAGAACTAGTGAGCTGTTAAGAGGCAGATTTATGGAGCCCTAGATCATGGCAGATACAAAAGACCCTATGTGCATACTTCTTAATGGAACTACAAGACTACTAGTGGGTAGATCAGTAAGCGAATGTTTAGTGACACAAAGAGGATTTGTGATCATTGATATTGGAAAATTGAGGAGTAGAGAGGTTTCCCACAAGGAGATTGAGACTCATAGAGAGTCTAGTTTCAGAGGGAGCAACCCTATGGAAGTTAGTACTTCAAGATCTGGGGTGATCAAACTCACTATTGCAGTGATTGTAGCAGCATTGTGGAAACATCAACAGAGTTGTAGCAGCATTAGTATGAGTATATAAGATTTCATCATGCATGCATCTATACCTCCAAGAGTGAGGTGGAGCAATGTAGAGCCCTAGTCCCAGAGTTGCAAGGATTTGGGAAAGGTCCATAGGAGAGAATTATAATATTCTCATGGATAATTACCCTTGCTACAGGGACCCACAATATTCTATAGTAGAAGGATCAATGTCAGTTGATGCAGTCAGATGTTGAGCAAGAATTGCAGACTAGTTGAAATCAGATGTTCAGGAGCACAAAGTAATATTGACAACAGTGCAGAAGGCACAGTGCAGAATCAACAAAAATGTAGTTTTCTCAGTCGAAAGTGCAGAGACTAGTAGCAATCAGATGCTCAGGAGACAGTTGCAGCTCAGAGACAAAATTGATCCAGTATTTCGTATACTTATTAGTTGTAGTTGTTGTAGTAGCAATAGCAATAATGATATGGTATTGTCTACTCGTTTACTCAGTAAATTCAAGTTATCGTCTAGAAGTAGAGTTGTACATGTAGTGATTGTTAAGATTTAGAAATTTGGTTGATTTGTTGTTAGTTGAACTCAGTTAACTGAGCTCTAGTCATTATTTGAGTCAACTGAGTAGTTATGATTGTTGTTAACTCACTGATCTCTCAATTAACTAGTCAATCAACTAAAAATAGACCCAATCACACATGGAATTTGAATTTCCTAGTTGAGGTGGAGGAAAAGGCGTGTTTGTATTTATAATTGTATACTCTTGAATGTACAAAGATTTTTCACTGAGCAAATGATGAATTCCTCAAGCTATTGCGCGAGAAAATAGGGAATTATCTTATTTTATGGTCTAATTCTTCCAGGATTGCACAAGGAAATAGGAGGTTTGATGAGGCTTGAATAGGCTAATTGTTTGCTAGAGTAATTTAGGAAGTAGGAGAACAGGATTGCAGTGCAGGGTGTGCTTCAGAGTTGAAAGAATACATTGTAATTGTGTCTCTTTTCATCTGAATTAATTCAAAGCAGCGGAGGGGTTTTTTCCCAGTTGGGTTCCCCTATAAATCAATATGTTCTTGTGGTTTTGATGGTTACATGTGTTTCTAAATTGTGATTTCCATTCCGTGTAATCTCTTAATTTCAGTTTGATTTCATTAGTAGTGGAAATTTTATATTAATTTCTATGAGTCGGTTGGTTGGTCGATCCAATTGTTGATTTGATCTTTATTCCATCTAGTGGTGTTAATTTCTTTGTGATGATTTTCTCTAAATTTCCTTCATCATTCTTCCCTTCTTTCATGGTGATGTTAGTTTCTTTGTTGTGCTTTGTTGTTTAAATATTTCCTCAGATGATCCTTGCTCCATTTTTCCATAGGTTTGTTTCTTTGTTCTGATTATTTATTTCCTTAATAAGCTTTTGTTGTGTTGGTAAAATTATTCTTCTTCCAAAATTTTGTAACTACTTCTACTAACTTACTGACTTAGAGCATGTAATGAAAAAATTAAGTAGAAAGATACTAATATACATTTGATTAGTTAGTTTAGTTTGCCACAATGTGGTTTCCAAACTAGCCCATGTGACTAGTGCCTCATAGAGGTTTCCACCAATCACATGCCAATGTTATCGAGAGATACACTTTTTTCAGTCAGGCGCCATTTACAAGTGATTTAAGTAAGTGTCCTTGTAATTTCTTTGACTACACCACCCCTAAAAAACGTATATCTTCAATGAAAAAGGGTTCAAGCCATGCAATTTCTAATTTTGTAGGCTTCCCTTCATCTGAATGTCACAAAGCAAAGCTAAGTCTATGACTTTCAAATCTTGGTCTGCAGATTTATGTCGTGCCATGTTTTTTGCTCATTCTTACTAACTTTTTTTTGATTAAGTGCTTGAATTCTATCTTCTTCTAGACATTGCAATTGATGGAGTCATTCCTTTTCTGTTTTTTTATTATATTTTAGGACAATCGACACGCTTGCAGCATTTGATGTGTAGTGAAGTGGTATGACTGCCTCTTCGCATAAACTAGATTGAATGGTGTAAACTCAGTCAATTTCTTATATGTCATGCAATATTCCCACAAGACAACTAGGATTTTTTCATCCCAATCATCTATGTCTAGGTTGCATATTTTGGTCAGTCCTTTATGCATTGTTTTTTTAAATGATTCTACAACATTGTTTTCTTGTGGGTGGTAAGCAGTTGTTTTTTTGTGCTCAATCATGAGTTTTTGTATCAATGTCTAGACTATAGCATTGATAAAATGAGTTACCCTATCATTGATTATAGTTGGGGGGGTAGCCAAATCAAGTTAGTATATACTCATAGATAAATTTAGCTGCTACTTATTTTGTAAGTGACTCGACTGACTCTACTTCCTTCCACTTCATTAAACACTCCATTATTGTTATAATGAATTTTGCTCTCGTCCATCTAGCTCTTTTTTGAAATGGCCTGATAAATTCGATTGCCAAAATATCAAAAGGTATCATCAAGTTTATTCAATGGAGTGGCAATGATTCTTTGCCAGCGGTCGACCTGATCTCTGACATATATCATATTTTTGGATTTGCACCCGACAATCCTAGAATAGAGTCGACCACCATAATCTTGCCTGAAGAATCTTCCTTGCAATTGTATCACCTTGATAATTTCCACATGCTCCTTCTCTATGAGCTTCATTGATGATGACTTCCTTTTCATGTTCCAATGCATACCATCTAAGTACCTCATATCCTACTAGCTTGTATAATTGACCATTCATTAATAAGAATGGTGTTTTTTTAATTAGGATTTTCTTCTATTTTTTTGCAGTCCATTAGGTGCCTTCCCTATGTCTAAAAATTGTGCAATTTTTGTAAACTCTGAAGGGATTTCTTTTGCTTTAAATAGAATAGCATCTGGTAAGTCGTCTTCAATCTCTGTTAGCTCCTCCCCTATCTCTAGTTGGGATAGAAGATCCAGCCTAACATTCTTCTTATCGAGTTGGATAATGACTTCAAATTCAAATTATTGAAACAATAATAGGCATCAACAGATGCGATCATGATGGAATAGCTTATTAACATGATATCTTGGAGCTTGGTGATCTGTAAAAAATATGAATGGGTTAGCGAGGAGATAAGGACAAAATTTTTGAAGTACAAAGATCATGGTGAGCGATTCTCTTTAGGGTGTCGATTAATTTATTTTAGCCTTATTTAAAGTATAACTAGCATATGCATTAGGATGGTCTATGGACTCATTTTATGTTTGTGCTAAGACAACCCTAAATATATATTAGAAGCATCGACATGCACATGAAATTTTTTAGACCAATCAGGAAATTTTAAAATGGGTTCCTTAACCAACTTCTTCTTCAGTTACTGGAATGATTCCTCACATTTCGTTGTTAATAAATATGGAACATATTTCTTCAATAATTCATCCATTAGAAAGTTAATGTCAAAATAGTGCATTATAAACTCCTTGTAGTATCCCGTGTGCCCCAATAATATTTTGATCTATTTTTTATTAACTAGAGGCTTTATATCCAAAATTACTTTAATATTTTCTATGTTACATTTATTCCATCCTTAGATACTGCATGACCTAGAAGTATTCCAATTAGTGTGTAAAAGATGCATTTTTTTTTTTTATTTGGCGATAACTGAATTTGTTTGCATATTTCTAGAATTAAGCATAACCATTGAATGTGGTATTTTAATAATGTATAGATTGTCCAATCATCAAAGTATGTTTCCATTGTTTTATATATGTATTCTTGAAAAGATTTGACTACGATCCTTGAAAATATTACAAGTGCATTCTTTAATCCAAAGGGAATTACTTTGTAACAAATGTGGTTTTTTCTTAACATTCTTCTACACTAGGTAACTGATTGTACCTAGAGAATCCATCTATAAAATCATAACACTCATCACCAACTACATTTATAATTTCATCTACGAATGAAGTAGGGAATGAATATGTTATTGTGTACTTATTTAGTCCGTGAAATCCAACACATATTCTCAATCTAGTATGGTCATGATTTTTAGGTTTCATGACCATAGGACATTCCCGTTCCTACTTGTCGATAGGGTAGATGATGCCAGCAGGTAGCATCCCTTATATCTCTTTGTGCACAATGGGTTTATATTTATACATGAGCTTGTATGGTCTTTTCTTTATAGATTTAGCTCACATAATGAGGTCAATTTTCATTTCCCCCATTTCCTTGACAGTCCCTTAAGATATTTCTACTCATGGAAAAAGACATCCTAGTACTCTTTTAGTAAGTCGATAAATTCCGTTGTTTGTTTGTTTGTTTGACCAGTAGCCACCTAGTGGAACCATGTTTTGTTGGTCATCATTTGATATATCGACGTATTTAGTTTTAATCTATGCATCCATCTAGTCGAGGACCTTCAACTCATCAAGTGTATGGTCTCTGAATTTTATCTATTGATATGTGGGTGTAAAGTTTAATTGACCAGGTTTCTTATTTTCTTGCTTTTCCACTTTAAACATAGATTTAATTTTTGTAAGATTTTTGGGATGTTCTTTTTTCCAACAAAAACTTTGTCTAATAGTATGGGTATCTTCCATCTCCAAGTGACTGAAATTTTTTCTTTTGATAAGCATGACATATGATTTCATATGGGAGTCGATGAGACGTCAAAATTTTCTTGTTATTTACAAATTTTAGCGTACTCTTCCTTCAAAAATTCTTTGATATTCTAAGTTGTCTTGACTAGTTCATGCTCTTTTTGTTAGAATTCAAAGTCCTTAATAAATTTGTTTTTTAATTCTTTCCATTTTAATGATTGACCGTGAGCTTCCTCCAATTTGTATCATTTATTAGGAAAATAATCCAGATTATTAGGAAACATATGAGGCCATACCCTTTCATCCCTATATTTGATTCTTCACCATTTGGACTCACAATTTTGTGTATGAAAAATGGGGTCTTTTCCAAGCTTGAATATCGAGATATTTTCTTGTCTTGAAAATTTACCCCTCCAAAACTTTCAATAAAATATGTCATTTTTGTTGTCCAGGTTTGAAGTCAAGTCAAATGAGTATCCCACCATCACGTTCCTTCACCAGTGGAAGTATGCACTAGACTCTACATTCTCCCTTGATCTCCAATAGATTTGGTCACTTGCTCAACATGATTCACAAGAGAGGCTCATTCCTTGAATCTAAGTGGATTACTAGAGTCTTCATTTAAATCAAATGGTAGCAATGATGGATGTTAAATACAACCATGGTGATCTAGGTAGATCTTCAGATACAATGGCATGGGAAAGCTCAAAATTCAAAGTGGTAGAAAAGCAAGTATCTTGACACCAGATCAAAGTTCTCCAATCCGAGTTCGGATGGTTCTTCAAATCCCTTTTATGCCATGTTGGCGGGATGTTCATCATGCATGTTTTTATGTCATACTGATAGGAGTCTTTTGATTGAGAATTTCAGTTGTGGAACATCTCTTAAAGTCACTCCTGCATGAGGGCATTTTTCCTTGTATGATCGTGACATCATCTCCTGTGTACATCATCATTATTGACAACACTTAATGCAGCGGCCTACACCATCTTGACACCGGGGCCCAGAGACATAGTCCCTCCTGGACGAACTTCGTTATCAACGGCTTATGTTTTCATGTGTTGATGATTGTTATGTTCTTCTTCTTTTCCACATGCAGATGTATTCATTAATGTTATTTTAAAATGCAATTTAACACGTCACGAAAGTAAAAGGTCTTGGAAGGGTGCTTCTTCACACCCGGACCTGGATCAAGTGGTATTGGAGTGGTCTTTGCGTTGATGTGAATTGCAATGTGAACTATGACAAAGGATGAAAGAGCAATGTACGAGACCATGCTTAACATTTCCAAAAGAGTGGAAATCATGTATGAAACTCTACAAAAAGAGACAGAGGAAAAGGAGCGATTGCAGCTTTCGTTGCAAGCCACAGAAGATGCCATGAAAGAACTAAAACAAAACAAACATAATCTTCAAATAGAGAATGATGAATTGAAGATGCACCTACATGAAGAGAAATAGGGAAAAAAGTTTGCTACGATAGCTGCAAGCAAAGGATGAGGCCTTGGAAAAGCTGCAACGAGACCCATGTGAGGTAAAAAGCAGTTCTCCATCTTCATGTATGTTTCTTGATAATGATTTCATTGTTTTTGAAAATCATACCATGGGAATTGGCTCCAAACTGTTGAAGAGAATGGGGTATGAAGAAAACGGCTTGGGTGTAAATGGCCAAGGCAGTATCAACCCCATCAAAGTAAAGGAATTACCCCTTCAGACAGGACTTGGGTATGTCAGAAAGGAAGTTGGGGAATGCGCCACGAAAATTAGCAAACCACCAACAATGGATAATGAGAAGCCCTCATCAGCTCTTTCCAAATAAAAAGAGAAGGTAAAATATGTTGATTTCCTTTCGGTTTCATATTCTCATAGTATGATGTCTGTTGGAGATTTGAAGATCCCAATTACAGGGGAAAACATGAGGCTCCTTACAAGGATGAGGCACGAGGAGAAAGAAGAACTTGGTGTTAATAACCAAGGCATAACTCAACCTTTGGAGGTTGTGCATGAACATCGATTTGCAGGCTCGAGATACACTAAAGGAGAGTGCTTGAAGGTGTCAGAGTCGTCCGAGACATCGTTGAAATTGTCGAGGAAAGAGAATGATGGGAACACATCCCCATCATCCCACGGCATTGCCCATTGCAGGGAGAGAGCTGAAGCAATCTCTCATCACCATACTGACATCAGACACAACAAAGGAAGGATGGCAGTGCTCCAAATGATGAGGCATGAAAGACCCTCTCAACAGCATGAAAAGAAACAGGTTAAGCAGATATGGAGGAAGAAAACCTACTGCATTCATTGCGAAAAAAATGGCCATCAAAAAGCCACTTGTTGGAAGCTCCATCCAGAGCAGCACCTGAAAGACAAAACATCGGTGTGTGAACCAGGAAGAGCAGTTGTTCGACAAGCAAGGTCGCCACAAGGAGGTGACCCATTCACATTGATAAGTGAAAAATGGTTTCTAGACATGTTGTCTTTTCATGGTCATTCTTTTGTAAATCATTTGTTGCATTTTAAAATGTAAAAGTGATGATGTGTTTTCATCACTTGGTCAGCAACAATAATGTCTGGTCATGTTTTGAGTCGTATGTTACACTCTTAGAGTAATGTTATGTTTCCATCACTTGCAAAACAATAGTGTTTGGCCTTATGTATGTAAATCATGTGTTGCAGTGATGATGTGTTTTCCATCACTTTTTGAAGCAACAATGATATGTTGGTCGTGTTGTCATAGCTAGGGTATTGCGTCCATCTTGTTGTAAACTTGATCATCGAGTATGTGTTATAAACTTGTGGCAAGTATGGGACGTTTGGGTCTTAGTTGGTCATGTCATTTAAGCATGTAATTTGTGAAACAATGTACTACAGGTTGTAGAGGTAGTAGGTGTCGGCTCGTCACTTAAGGCTCTGAAGAACAAAGGTGAAGGAGATGGAAGCAAGACCTTTTCAGGATGCTTGTGATGCAAGCAGGGTACAAAGAAAGTTGCAGATTATTTTTCATGCTTTTGGAGGACCAAAAGCTCCTCAGTGGGGAGGATTGATCCAGGTGGATCTTCAGATACAATGGCATGGAAAATATCAAAATTCAGAGTGGAAGAAAAGCAAGTATCTTGACATCAAATCGAAGTGTTTGTCACACTAATTCCAACATTGCAAACGACACTTCAATCCGAGTCCGGATGATGAAGTTATGGCAGAAAGAAGAATGCCTTGTTCATTTGGAAAATGAGGATTTTTCCAAAAAAAAATGAGTTTTTAGCCTTAAAAGGGAAAATCACAATCGGAGGGTCCAAACGGGCGGACTTAAGGTAGGCAGACGGGAACCCCCGATTAGCGATTTTCGATTAATCGGAGTCGAGGGCATGTTATGTGCGATATCGGGACTTTAGAACCAGCGACATGTGATATAGCGATTGCTGATATCGGCATCGGCAGATGCCAAAGGCAGAACCCCTAGGATGTAGTAATGCGATATGCCGATGGCGACGTGCAATCTCAATTGTCGGATCAAAAATAGATCAACGGTCAAGATCAAATCGACGTATCAATGACGATCGACAATCCCCCGATATACAAGGCCATTGACAGAGTGATATGCGATTGCGATATAGTGCAGACCCGATGGATTTATAGACCCGATTTCATAAAATTTGAAGTCCGATTTTTCAGATTTTTCAATGTTTCTTTGTATTTTGATTTTAAACGAAAAAATGTCATTTTTGGGGTTTTTTTGCACCAGCCGAAACTTCCGTTCAAACGGCTTCTATTCTAAACCAACAGACTCCACGTTGTAAGTGGCCTTGTGAAAAAAATGTGTTATAAAACATGATCAATGCAAAGAGTCGAGGCTAGAGGGCCTAAGAGCCTGAGTGTCAGAGAGCCAAGGAGGAGGTTGTGCCCGACGGAGAGCTATAAAGCGAGAGGGCTAGACAAAGCCAGAGATAGCTAGACAGTGTCGTGAGTTACTCAGAGAAGCTTGAAAGCTAGAGTGTAGCAAAGCCACAGAGCCACAGAGCTTGATCGAAATAGTGCAAGAAGGTGAGCCAAAGAACTAGAGGGTCAGGTAGAGCCGCAGAGCTGCAGTGACATAGCTAGAGCGCTACAAAGCCAAATAGCCAGAGAGCTACAGAGCCAGAGAGTCCAGGAGTACTCTTCTTCTTGCGATCGATGATGTGAGATCGATGGTTCAACAAGCTTTAGCGCTTTCACAGCTTCTGTTTCAGATACCTCTAATTGTGACAAGCTAGAAAACTATCGATGCAAGGGGAGCCAAAGTCCGGATTGGTAATGGGCCCTGCCTGCGCATCGACAATGTGAACAACGTTATTCACTATGGATTGTTTGCTAAGGATATGAACATCAAGCTTCAGATGGCCCCTTTGTTGTGAGGTATATGATGTGTTCATGTACTTCTTCTTTATGCATTATGTTGCACGGATCCTTGATTGATGTTGATGCAGGATCTTGTTATTAAATATTGTCATGATTCCTTGCTTGATTTGACGCGGAATCTTCTATGTGATGTATTCCTGTCATAACTCATCATATTATGTTTTGAGATCCCTTGTTGTATGTTGTTGGGATACTCTTGTTGTCGTCATGCATGTTTTGTTTTTGAAAACCTTTTTATGCCATGTTGGCGAGATGTTCATCATGCATGTTTTTGTGTCATATTGATAGGAGTCTTTTGATTGAGAATTCCAATTGTGGAACATCTCTAAGAGCCACTCCTGCGTGAGGGCATTTTTCCTTGTATGATCGCGACATCATCTCCTGTGTACATCATCATTATTGACAGCACTTAATGCAGTGGCCTACAGCATCTTAACACCGGGGCCTGGAGACGCAGTCCCTCCTGGACGAACTCCATTATCAATGGCTTATGTTTTCATGTGCTAATGATTGTTATGTTCCTCTTATTTTCCGCATGCAGATGTATTCATTAATGTTCTTTTAAAATGAAATTTAACACATCACAAAAGTAAAATGTCTTAGAAGGGTCCTTCTTCACACCCGGATCTGGATCACATGGTGAAGACAAGAATATGAATGATCAACATTGAATGCATTTCTATTCCCAATGATATACATTGGAGTGACCGTTGGATTCCATATTCCAAGGTCTCTTGGACTCCCTTTGACTATTCAACTTCCACACCAACCCTTAGAGGATTAGGTGTCCAAAATTCCCCCCCTTAATTCGAAGGGGTATGTTTGAGTCCAATAAGAGAGTTGTAATACAAAACGTGCAAAAATATGGATGACAACACTAGGTTGAATGTGCTCTCTGAAATGTTGGTATGAGGTGATGGTTTAAGGATGACCACCAACACCGGAATTCTTAGTGCAGTTCCTGGAACTCTTCCAATTCTGGCAAGAAGTTGAAATCTTCTGTTAGAGGAAGTGTTCCTAATGCTTTGGAGAGGGAGACCTTGAACCTAGAAAAGGGAGGTATATAACCTGTAGTGGTTTAATGATGACCACCAACTCGTGAATGCTTAATGGAATTCTTGGAACTCTTCCAGAATTGGCAAGAAGCTGAAGTCTTCTGCTAGAGGAAGTGTCCCCAATTCTTTGAAGAGAGGTCTCAACCCCGCATAGATGGCTTAAGGCTGGCCACCAACTGAAGGCATGCTTAGGGGCATCTTTGTCTCTCGATACAACTCTGAATCTAGTATGGCAGGTTGTGGCTCAGGCTCGCTTGATGTGGATTTGAAGCTTGTATATGACCATCACTTCCCCCTATCAGATACAAGGTAAGAAGATGAAGAGATCTCAACTACAAGAATTTTCAATATTCGATAACAAATCTTGTTGTATGAGCGAAATATATTCTTAATTGTTGAAGCCCGTTGCCAAGAACTGATCCATCCAAGATGAATCTTTGTTCTTGCAGGAGGCTTGTTTTTGAAGCATTTTTGTGAATAATTATTACACTAACCACAATGCTTGCAAGGATGAAGATCAAAATAGTGATATTTCATATGGCTAACTTGGTCACAGTGTTGGAATTTAACAATATGTTGTGGTTGTTGTGGAAGAGGACTAGAATATGGAACATCTGAAGGTGAACTGTCATGAAGAAATACAACACTATGGAACTGGATGGGCTTTGAGTAATCTGGAATATGAAAGGACAGATCCTTGCAATATCCAAGACCACTTATGTGCTTGTTATGGACAAGCTCTTCCCAAGGTCTAATGATGAGCTTGGAAAGTGCATGCTGAATTTCTGCATTTGCACGTAACTATGTTGCTTCATTGAGCATTGGATCTGAATCAACTACAACATTATTGACTTGTTGCTTATGGGATTTTGTCTCAATGTTCTGAACAGAAATAGGTTCAAAATGATGACTCCACTGTTGTAATTCATCTTGTTGAAGTTGAGATTCAATCTCCAAAAAAATGTACCTTCTCCTGTGTATGCTGCAGACAAGCTTTAATATCACAGAGAGTATTCTTGTTGACTATCATCGTGCTTTCAGTAGTAGACACAATTAGATTTCTCAATAACTCTAATAACTTGTCAATTTGAGCCATAACAAGTGCACCAAATCAGCAATCAATGTGCAATAGTTCTTAAGGAAGGCTATACAAATAACTAAAGAATTCTTTTATTTTCCAAATCAATACAACTTTAATTTCTGCATACATATACTTCTCTCTTAGCGTTATCCCTATCATCAATAAGCACACAAGGAGTTTTATCAACTTTGATCTTTTGCCTTCAAGTTATTGGGGTCAAAATACGGTCATTGGCATTTTCAATATCAAACAAAATTCAATCAAAAAATAATCAATTTGGACTGTGTGCTCCATTTACATTGGAACGGGAGGCAACCCCAACGCTAAAGGAGGGACCAATCACCATAGTTAGTGCTCCATTAAATTTGTAACGCTAAAATTGAGCATGAATTAGAAGCTTTCTATAACCTCAGTCCTTATTATGCCCCTTAAGTCTTTGTTGCAGAGGATTTCAAGGATACCCGCAAGAGTTGTTATAGTACAATAAAAAATTTGTGGAGCCAAATTGACAGAGTTAGTTCTCACGAGCAACTCAATGGTCCAATAATATTTGAGAATTTATGAAATGTACTGGAGTCAATTTAAATAAAGGCCATTGTCACGTGAAAATTCAAACAAATTATACACAAAATCTTCACCACCTTTAGGAGTTGTGGCTGTACGCTCATTTCTTCTGACCATACACCTATTTATGTCAAAGAAAAGCTAGATGCTTTGTATTTGTCAAACAGTGGACCTTTCAAAGTCATGAGAGTCTTTCAGGCGGAGGACCAGACAAGCATAAAGACAATCTTTGAGGAGAAATCTTAGTAATTCCCAAAAGGAGATTCATGATAAGGGTAACTGTGATGGGTCGCTTTGTTCATGAATGAACAATGCGATGAGCACAGTAAGGGTTCCAAAATTTTGATTTTAAGTAGTTTTCTCCCAAAAATTTTCACATTGCTAATTTTATGCGTTTTTTCATGTTATTTTGTAAATATCTACTCGAGTAAAAATGACTATGAGTCGGAGAGAAAGGGAGCATGAGGCTCAATACATGATTGTTGAAAATGATCAAGCAACAGTGCAAGCTTTAAGAAATTGTGGGCTACTGAATTTCTTCCAAATTCCAGGCATGAAGGCCCAATTAGAGTTGTTGGACTATTTGGTAAGAGCCTGGGACGTACGGGGACAATATTTCAGGATTGGAGAGCACATTGTCACTATAGATGTTGAAGACATCTATTTTCTAATAAGTCCTTCATGTAGAGGGGCTCCCATTTCATTATCTGGATATAAGATAGGTGGAGAGACAATGCGGGATTACATAGCTATCCATTGTTAGCCTCGCTCTCAAGCAACTAAGGATGGGAAAATCGAAATAAAAGATGTTATTCAACGCCCCCTCAATACAATCCTATTTATCATTACTCGGTTGGCTGACAGTGCTGCTCTACATTTAACTACCAAATCCCAATTGTAGTATGCTTTAAAATGCTTGGCATCTATGGTATTCAACTGGTGTGAGGGGGTCTTGGTCAATCTAAAGGAACAACTCAACAGAGAAAAGACTGGACGATTGAAGAACTTTGGGTATGGTTCTATCATAGTGTCATTCACTTTGTAGAGGGTACCTATAGGGACCAATTTTTTATTTTTTTTAATAAAAATAAAATCCAACCAAAAGAGAAAAACATTGGGAATTGGAATATATTAAGCACTATCTAACACATCCGTGAATTTCATTTTACTGAACATATCATAAAATTTACATATATTTAACTAAAGCCAAAAAGAAATCATGCAAAAGAATATTGTAACACATAAGTACCACTCACCAGAAGACGAGAATCCACTTGATTGTCGTTACTTGTCTTCCTTGTTGTCAGTCACCTCCGAGTGTGAATGACGATGTACTTGACCTGAACGCAATGACCCTTCGGTTGACCTCCCAACCTACTCCTTGGGTACTCTTCTTCCCCACAGACTCCCGAGCTGCAATGGGGTTGTACAATGGAGGAATGCAATAGCTGGTAGAGGAGAGCACTCCTTGGCTCAAGAGTCACCTCTCTAAAGTCCTCTACCTCACCAAACTCACTATAGTTTGTAATCACTACTCTGATATAGTCTCATCGATCCAACAATAGGGTTCCAAAAGTCCCTTCTCCCATGGCCTACCCCTTATTTTATAGTAGTCCTCATATGTGACACTTAGCATTTCATGCATAATTAATTATTTTTTATAATTCAATAGTTTGATTATTCACCCACCCATGTGTCACTCTCTCATTGATTATTTACTTAAATTTTAATTTAAAAATAATATTTTTCCTCACCTCAACAAGATTCCTAGTTGTCTCTTGATCCCCCTTTTTACTCCTTAATTTGTGTTCATTACTAAAGCCAATTGATAAGTCAAGATTTGATCCCCTATCTACTCCCTAATTTAATTCAAGTCATCTCTTAGATGGATATTCTTATGTTGGTTGTTTCCACATGGAGGACCTCTATATTTCTCTAAAATTTAATTTATTAATCTTATTTTAATTCACCATCCTCTTCTCTTAATTAGGTTTAACTATTTTAGGATTAATATTTATCCTTACATTTATGTCCCTCTTCCCCTTTTTACCTAATTAAACTGCATTATCTACCTAATATTTTCCAACATGGAAAGGGTAGAGTTTCTAAGGTAAACTATTTTATTTCTTCGTATGATCCTCTTAACCCAAGTTTTTGGGTATTCTTTGGTCCCAAGGTTGACCGATTCGCACTTCATGGATGAGCTATGCGTTTTGCACTTAGTTGGCTTCTTGAATTTACTATGCAGGTCATACAAGTGCTCCATCCTGACAACTGACTTGGGAATTGTATTGAACTTATCCTTTTCCTCATCTTCCCTCTCGTTCATAAGCTTGTTGTGTTTATTTTCATCAATGACTGCATTCTTGAATGTCTTCTCGCAGTGCAAGAACTCAAGCTCGTCATCTTTGAACACTTTCCAGTTTGAGATGTTATCAAGCACGAATGGTCTGAAAATCAATTCAACATAACATTTATTCTTCTTCAATCTAAAAACAGGCAAAAGTTTAGCAGCGATACTAGCCATTAGATCGGCATCTTGGTTTTGCCCTCAAGGTATGTATGTGATATTGAAAGAATCAAAACTCTCAATTAAGCTCCATACCTCATGTTGGTACCTTACCAGGTGTGGTGAATTGCACTGTATCCTTTTCCTTACCTAATCCACGATTATTTGTGAGTCACCAAAAACTTTAAGATTTTTCACCTTCATATCAATGGCTTTCTTCAGGCCCTACAGCAGGCCTTCATACTCTATCGTGTTATTGGTGCACGTGAACTCCAACTGGCTGGCCATCAGATGTTGGTTCCCTTGTGGATCAACGAGAACACTCCCAGCACCTACACCTTCAAGGCAGTTAGAGCCATCAAAATAGAGAGTCCAAAATATAGAGTCTAGTGTTACATCAATTGAATTGCTTCCTATGAAACTAGTTCTATTATCTACTATATTACAAGGTGGTTCATCGGTTGGATTACAGGGGAGAGCTTCCAACTATGTGTTTATTGTAGATTCTTCAGTTGTTTCTGCATGGAATTCTCCAAAATAGGTTTCTTTGGCACAAACATTGAAACTCTAACTCCCAAGGATAGAGTTGCTAAACATTACAGGTTCGTTGGGACCATTTAGCTCTGTCACTACATATTTCATGTATCTTTCACGATCAACTCTCATCATATCACCCTTCCCCTTTTGAGGCAACAAGAGGTGGGACCAATCAGTTGAGAAGTATCCATTCAGTTTTGCTGACCAATCCCTACTAAGCAGCATTCCATAAGCCTCAGGTATATCGACTACCACTATATCAATGACTTGTGTGTATTGTGGTTTAGCAGTCATCCGAATCAATACATATTTCAATTCCCCAATTACTTTCACATTTGTCCTGTCTAATTGTATGATTCGAGTTCCAGTTTTCTCGGGTATCACATGAAGTCTTTTAGCAACATAGTAAGGCATCACAATGGATGAGGCACCTGAGTCTACCAAGCAATTGTGTATGTTCATGTTGAAGATTTCAAATGTGATAAGGAAAGGGGGGGTCATGGATTTTGATTTCCTTCCTATCATGGCTGCACTAACATCTTGGGGTTTTTGATTCATTTTTGATAGGGTGGTTTCCATGGTTGTCGGCTTTTGGGCTGTATTGGGAGTACTAACAGGACTGGAGACCGAATTATGGGTTTGGCTGCTCGGAATGGTGGGAGGTTTGCAGTTCCTCTTATTCATAGCTTTCAAGAGAAAATATTTTTGTTGCATTAATTTCAGCGAATCAAAGTATGTGACATTAGCCCTAGATTTCTTAAGGTCATCCACAATATTGTAATCAATGTTATAAACAGGGTAGGGCAGAGTGAACATACCGATTTTTCCATTCTTAGGTGGGAGTTTACCATTTTGAGCTGCCTTCGTTGCAGTGGGAGATGCATTTTCTTTCTGTGGATGGTTTGCAACTGGGGTATTCTTGGACTGACCACTAAGTCTACTCTTCTCAACAGGGACTTTGGGAGCGGGTTCCTTCACAAGGCGAACATCTTTCTTGGTCTGATCTGCATTCTTCATCACACCCACAAGTGGCCCCTTGCTTCGTGTGTGGATTTCATTAGTGTGGATTTCTGCCATACTGTCTCCTTGGTCGTCATCATTCTCATTTGTATAGAAATCCCACTGTACATTGATTTGAGATTCTTCTTCCAGCGGCTCTTCTACTTTGTATTCTTCCTCATCTTCTTGTTCTGGATCTAGCTCCACTATAGGTTCTTCTTGGTTAAGGAGCAATCCGATAAGAGCCAGCTCTTCTGTATTTAAATTCCCTTCATTGGGTGGAGCAGGCAGTGCAAGTGGACCATGACCACCTTCTGTCTTCTTACAATAGAAAGGTTTGAATGGTTTTCTATTGTTATACTCTCCTCCACTCTTGCTTGTACTCTCTCTAGAATTCCTTTTCATATCGATGATTGTATTTGTCAACTTCTTAATGATCCGATGCAAGCCTTCCACATCTGTGGTATTTTTTTCTTTGGTTTTGGCCCCTTTATTATCACTCCCATTATTCTTCTTGGATGCTTGAGAGGCTTTCTTTTCTCCGATTGTATGGTGGCATGTTGTGAGACTAAGCATTTCATTCTCGACTTTTACTGCTTCATCGATAGCACCCTATAAGGTTTGTGCGTTACTCCTCTTGACCCACATCGCAGTAGGGACAGGGAGAGCAGTCATGTAGAATTCCATGAGCACCTCCTCAGTAGGTCTAGCGATGGTTGGGATTTTGTTGAACAAGGTGTTGAACAAGATGTTAAAATCATTAACCTTTTCTTTGGTTTCCATTTTCAAACGGGATAGTTCTAAAACTAAGGCCACAGGGGTTTTATCATCGCCATACTTGTCTAAAAAGGCCTGTTGAAAGGCAGCCCACGAGGTGATCGATCTGGTTCTCAAGCTAAAGTACCATGTGGAAGCTGCATCAATTAGGGTAAAAGGGAATAAGCAACATACTATATCTTCATCAGCTACCCCCAGCATGTGCATGGCCAGGAAGAAGGAGTGAATATGGTTATCAGCGGTGTCCCCTTTCCTAGGGTCAAATTTAGGCAGTACTCTTTCTGAATTCTTGGGTAAGGGATGTTGTTGCCCAGGTACTGCTACAGCATCCTGAGCGAGCCAGGGAGGAAGTGCTCCCGGAGGGGGTGGGAGTTGGTTTCCACCTGGTTGAGGAATATTAGCCATATTGAGGATATGGGTGTTTTGGTTGAAGGTTTCTTCAAGGCTTTCTTTATTAAGACTTCCCAAATCGGGCCAAGGATTACCTTCAGAGAGTGGATCTTTGGGAATTTCTTCCTAGGGAGTGTTAATACTTTGCAAGGATTCAAGCACAATATCTTCAAGAGACGGGGCTGCAAATGTCTCTTCGTTTATGGAACAAATCCTTGGCTTTCTTTTAGTTGTCGGAGGTAAAGAGTGAAAGATGGGGAGGTGAGAAAGGGAACGAGCATAAACCCAAATAAGTATTCTGACTGGTTGTTCCTGAGTGACAGGATACTCCCACAGTGTCTCTTCTTCAAAATGAGGCTTTTTCAAATGAGAGGAAGGATCTTTTCAACCTTCACGATCCATGCATTAATCTTTTCGAGTCCATCCGGACATTTATAAATGAAATCATAAAAAGCTATGGACGGCAATTCAAGCCCTCCTTCTAGTGCCAATTTGTTGACATGGCGAATTTTCGCTATACCAACAAGGGGGACTAACCCGATCACAAACCCCAATTAGACCTGTTTTCATTTGGAATGGCTAGTTCCAACGGGTTTTAAGGGACCCCGTAAACTGTTAAATGCGTTGAAAGATTGCTTCTGGGAAGAAGACTTCAATTAAATCAACAAAATAAAACAGCTAACCTCTATGTATCAAATCCTGTCTAAACTACTTAAGCTACTCTAATCTAGTCCTAACTATCCTAATCTATCCTGCAAGAGCTAAACAAAGGAGGTTAAACATCATATATAAATCCCAAGTACAAATGAATCAATTACTGGTCCACATAATAAAAAGGTTGTATTAAATCCTAATCACAATGCAATTACTTATACAGGAATATACATTCCTTTCCATAAAAATAACACTTGCAACTGATGTTTAACAAAGTCTGGAATCAGCAACCTTTCATGAATTATCAATGCAATTGAATTACATTCAAATAACCAAGAACAACCATGAACTGGTGGTTAACAATATGCACAAACCAAATCACACTTATCTTCATGCCAGAAACAACACGCTGATCCTAAACATATGAGAGAAAAGGGAAACAAATTTGAAACAACAGGATCCTTCTTGAACCAAAGAGTCCATTTTATTCACAATAAATCAAAGTTGTTTTCTCCAAACAAAAATCCCTCCTCTCCTATCCGAAGGTAATACTTATGCAGCCAGGAGTGACCCTCGGTCTTCCATGACCTTTCATTTCCCCTCTTTTCATTACACAGATCAGCATATACAGATGAGAACGGCCGGTGAAACTACTGACACGTCAAGGTCACCTTTGGTGGAGCGTTCTACTCCCTGGGGGAACGAATGGATGCCTTTAGAACAAAGAAATATTGTGTACCATTTCTTTGCACCTGTGTGGAGTGGCTATCATTCTCTGTCATTTCCTAAAGGAAATTGAAGATGTTGCGCTCATCATCCCATATCTAGCATGATTTGTGATGTATCTGGCAGTGATGACATCTTGATGGATCAGCGTTGTCATGAGTGCTTCCACTGAACTAGAGTGCCTCCATTATCTACTATGGTGGTCCGTCTTCCCCTTTGCAGAGTGTGTTTTGCAGTATCGACACCGATAGTGCAGAAGTGTCATCTTGATATAATTTACCTTTATCCATTACCGGGTTTGTTCGAATTTGCCTGCAGAAATAATTCATATCAGTTATGATTATGCAAATATAATAAAAATGCTTAAAAAACACAAATCTTGCCTTCATTAAGAATTTACAACATCAAAAGGCGACACATTGCTTCAGCGAAAAGCAAAGAGATTGGCTTTTAAGAGTAAACTTATCGAAAGGAAAAAGATCAACAGCGTGGGGCGGAAGTGGTTTTCCGTACCCCAAGTGGTATTTCGAAAGGGGTCTGAATGGCAACCGGTATTGTGGGGAAGACCTCTGATTCAACTCTTCAAGCGACACGTAGCAGCTATGAGAAAAGAGGATACCGCTTTTCGAGCGGGTACTCCTCAAGCAACTCGTTCACTCGAAATCTGTGTGGACCGTTGGATCCAAGAAGGGCAAATCAACAGTGGAGGGGCTTAACACAGGAAAACACAGAAAACCCCATGGTCGGGCCGTACAGTTGGATTTGAAACATTATAGATGGGAACCTATATCATATCGGGTCTGCCCTATGGGTTTTTACATTAAAAATCTCAACCACAGCGTTTTACCGAATACACAGGAATATACGTGAAAACCCACAGTCGAGCCGTACAGCTGGACTTCAAAATTTATGTACCGGAGCCTATAATCATCGGCAAGTTCGCAGTATAACACTTTCCTTTGAAAATCGGGTCAAGAGCGTTTTAACGAAAATACAATGGAATACATGGGAAAACCTGCAGCCGGGCCATACAGAAGACTTCAAAATTTATGCATTCAAACTGATAATTATCGGTGGGTCGAGAATATCGCAGCGCACCTTATATAAAGCTCTTAGGTTCTGTCGTTTGCGATATGCGATTGGGGCTCCAGAACCCGATTATCTATCTATATATATATTATATATATATATATATATATATATAATAAATAATATAATATATTATATATTATATTATATATATATATTATATTATTTATATATATATATATATTGTGGTTAATAGTCCTGGTGAGTCTGCAATGTAAGCCTTCCCTTTGAAAAACCCCGACTTCAATGTTTCTCGAAAAACACAGGAATATATGGGAAAAGCCACGTCTGGCTATTAGGCTAGACTTGAAATATTATATGCCAAGCTCTATAATCATCGGCATGTCCAAGGTATAACGATGTGCCTTATATATAGGCCCCGGACCCCACCGATTGCGATATGCAATGGGACTTCCGGACCCGATAATGTATATATTGTGGTTAATAAAGCCACCGGGTCCGGAAGAGTGGTGTGCTATATATATAAGCTTTGGACCTAGCCGATAGCGATATGCGATATGGCTCCGGACACGAAATATATGTATTTGGGTTAATAATGTTGTCGGGTCCAAAAGAGAGCAATGCGCAATGTTAATTGCGATAGGCCAAATAAGGGGTGCTTTATGTGTATTTTTTATTATTTCTAGTATAAAGAGTTATAATAGAGATGAAGGTGCGATGGAAGGTTTTTGAGGGTTGAAAGGTGCTGATGGAGGATATGAATAGAGGACTAGAAAGGATTATAAATGGATCATGCGGTAGATGTTTAAAGAGGCGGGCTTAACCATTAGGAATTGGAGATTTGGCTCGATCAATGAGTTAAGGCCTTTGGAATAAAACAGATCATTCGGAGAGGTGGAAAATCAACTTTAGGGGACCCATTCAAAATTTCTACCAAGATAGGTTTTGATAGGGTGGTAGTTGTAGCCACAACACTCTTCTAACCATGGTTTACCAAGGAATCCTGCTACAATTTAACACGATTTTTCCTTATAAGATAAAAATAATAACCCTATATTTTTTTTTATGGAAAAAATAAAAAATTTAAAAATAAAATTTTGAAACACTTTTAAATATAAGACTAAGATTCATTAAAACTAAATTAAATAAATTTATATTATTTTTTATTAATATACACTAAACAAACAAAAAAAACTAAATATATACAGTTAAATTTCTTTTCACATCACGACCATGCCATATAACTTTCATTTGTGTGGTTGCTTTCCTCATTAACTGATTTATCTCTGAGCTCTAACAGGAGATTACTTTTGTTTGTTTCTTTCAACCGTATATTATTTATGTTTCCTATACGACGGAAGATTGATATTGCTTATACAACTTTCAAAAGTACAGTCTGGTTTTTTTGTAGCTAACAATCAGTGTTTCACATGGAGGGTCCTTTACAAATGAGATTTATGTTTGTAATTTCCACTATTCCCCAAGCTTCCCTGATCTTTCGAAGTGCAATTAATTTTATGAACACCCTTCCATCCTGGCAGGTTGACCCAGAGAAAGTCTCATCACGAGGGAGCTTCTCAAGTTGTTGAGAGGTTGCTTGAGAAGGCTCCCAACATGAAAAATAAATTATAATAAATGAATGGCTGCTAGAATCTTAAAACAAATGTGAAATCTTGTCATGATGGACAGAGGCTGAGAGATCCATCTGTTGACATTCTCATCTATATGCTGGAACACTACTTCCCAAGGGGCCTTTGACAAGGTGAAGTTTTGACCAAGGTGAATCTGTGATCATCACTGGCTAGCAAGCCAGCCTGGAATGGCTTCTTGGGCTCACTGGAGCTCCCATTCTTAGCTTGTTGGATCCTAGACTTGCAGCTTCATTAAAATTATGAATACAGTCTACAACATTGTCCATTGGCTCCTTGTCCTTTGGAATGGTAAGAAAAGAGTCATTGGAGAAACTCCCATTGACCATATGGCCATTTTTTGGCTTGGGTAGTGTAATACGCAACAAAGTCCAATGATGAAGGTAACTGACAGCTTCCATGGACTTAACCAAGGGACAACCTTGCCTTGTCAATGTATCAGGAAACTAACGAATAAATTGTTCTTTTTTTTTTAAAGCAAAGGGAGGCTGACTCTCAAATTACAGAAAAATAGATGGTTACTTTGTAATGTAATAGCTTTCACTCTCTTCAATAGGTATATGCAATAAAATACATGATATTTATTAATCTAAACTAAGGTTTATTTGAAAAAAAATCGTGGATTCAAAATTTTTGGTGCAATTAAACTGGTATCTCAAAAATAGCAAACCATATTTGAAAAACTAGAGGGAGGCTACCTGTTCAACTACAAAAATGATGGATCCTTTGTTAATATTTATATATTATATATATTTAATATATATTATTATTATATATATATATTATTTATATATATTTGACTTGTACATTATCATTCATGGGATATTGGAAGGAGTGATACCTTCAAACTTCAAATCTTAGCCTTTCATCTATGAATGGCATCTAGACACATACAGCAACATGATTTTCAAAACCTTAACAGTCCATTGTAGTTTGACTAGTAATCCTTTCTATTCTTTATATTGGGGTTTCAAAGAGCTTTCGACTACTGTACCAAATTATGCTCATCTGTTTTCAAACATCCAATGATGGAACTGTGGTTGATTTACTTCGATAAGGAAACTTTCAAGCGAATTACTTCCAAGTTAGTTGTGATTTGATGTGGAATGATTTTTGTTGTATGTGTTCTTGAACAATGAACTCATTGGAAGATCTAATACCATACGCGTAATACATGTCAAAATAACACTAATCCAAATATTAATGAACAATTTCTTCAAAGTAATTGTGCAAAAATTCAAAAGACGTCATTACATTTCTTCAACAGTGGTAGAGGGTTTTCATTGTAAAGTTCCTTCAGGCAGATTACATTAGAAACAAAGAGGAGATCGATAGATTTAACATAGATAAGAGAGAAATGTCGGGAAGAGTCAACCCATTGGGTTCTTGCTTGTTATGCCCAGGTCTATGTCTTGAAGGAAAATTCGCATTTATGGATACAGCAGGGGTTTACACAATTGAGAAAAAATCAGATAAATAATTGCATATATAGCTAAGTATGGCACCCAAGTAAATTTGTATTCTGTACAAACATTTGTATCAAGCACAAATTGAATTGTCTGCGGTTTCTGGTTCTGGTGAATCGAATTTGAGATCTGAAAATGGAGAAACAACCGAATATGACAATAATAATAATGTTAATAAGAGGAAAAAGCAGCATTAATCCACCCTGCGTAAAGCCAAACCTAACAACAAGGGAAAAGTCATACAAAAGAATAAAATTCTGAGTGTCCACTCAATCTTCTCTCTTTTGATCCAAGTTGTAATCAAGGTTTTGCCATAAACAAGAGAATTGTTTACTGTGGGGCCTTCTTAGCGGCTTGCTCTGTTTTTTTCGCTGATTACCTAGAGATGGGAATGAAGGACACTTGAAATTGGGATTCGCTAAGGTTTAATTTCACTTTTGTAGGAAACTCTCATTACCCAGGTCACAGCTTTGAACTCTTTGATAATGGTTTGTTGTTGGTTCTCAAAGACGTTTGCGGGAGAATCACATTGTGCGTGAACCAAAGCATTGAGCAGAACCTAAAAGTTTCAAATAAGTCTTATTCTTTGTGGTTTTGTTGTCTAAGCGACCTATCCTATACGAAAAAAAATAAAACCATCTATCATATCGAATATTTGGGGAACTCGCACAATTTTTTTTCTTTTTTTCTTTTTTTTTTTTCTTTTTGGCTAATGCCTTACTATTATTCACTGAAATTTGATGGGATATGTATATTACCAAAGCCTGTTTTGAAGCGATTCAAGCCTCTTCTCATCCACAAACTCATAGCCTACCACAAGTTCAGAAATTTGCAAATAAAATCATGAAATAAAAATAGACATTCGTTCCAGAAAACAAATTTTATAGACCCTTTTCAGACTGTTATATTTCTTACTCGGGTTAAAATCCCCTCCATACCTATATCTAGAAAACAGTGTCAATGTCAGAATATGTTTCCACCATGCCACGGTTATGAGAGTGTTGGTTACCAGAATTCAAGTCTAACCCTTCCAAAACTTCACCAGATGTATGTTTTGGTAAAGAAAAATCTAGTTTTCATGGGTTTGGAGACTATCTTCCAACACAGGTCAATAACTATAATTTTTTTTGTTTTAATCCAAGTGGGAAGAAAACACGAAGTAGGTGTAGGGCCTGTAACGTCCCAAAGGGTTTGACGCCCTTGCTCTGATACCTAGGGACCAACCCTATATTTTTATTTTTATTTTTTAAATCAAAATAAAATCCAACCAGAAGAGAAAAACATTGGGAATTCAAATTTATTAAGCACTATCTAACATATCCCTGAATTTCATTTCGCTGAACATATCATAAAATTTACATATATTTAACTAAAGTAAAAAATAAATCATGCAAAAGAATATTGTAACACATAAGTACCATTCACCAAAAGACGAGAATCCACTTGATTATCCTTGTTGTCGGTCACCTCCGAGTGTGAATGACAACGTACTTGATCCAAATGCAATGACCCACCGGTTGACCTCCCAGCCTACTCCTTGGGTACTATTCTTCCTCGCAGACCCCAGAGCTGCAATGGGGCTGTACAATGGAGGAATGCAAGAGCTGGTAGAGGAGAGCACTCTTTGGTTCAAGAGTCCCCTCTCTAAAGTTCTCTACCTCACCAAACTCACTATAGTTCGTAATCACTAATCTAACATAGTCTCATCCATCCAACAATAGGGTTCCCAAAGTCCCTTCTCCCATGGCCTACCCCTTATGTTATAGTAGTCCTCATATGTGACACTTGGAATTTCATGCATAATTAATTATTTTTTATAATTCAATAGTTTGATTATTCACCCACCCATGTGTCACTCTCTCATCAAGGATCTCCAAAATTATTTACTTAAATTTTAATTTAAAAATAATATTTTTCCTCGCCTCAACAAGATTCCTATTTCTTCTCCTAGTTGTCTCTTGATCCCCTTTTTTACTCTTTAATTTGTGTTCATTACTAAAGTCAATTGATAAGTCAAGATTTGATCCCCTATCTACTCCCTAATTTAACTCAAGTCATCTCTTGGATGGATATCCTTATGTTGGTTGTTACGACATGGAGGACCTCTATATTTCTCTAAAATTTAATTTATTAATTTTATTTTAATTCACCATCCTCTACCCTTAATTAGGTTTAATTTTTTTATGACTAATATTTATCATTACATTTATGTCCCTCTTTCCCCTTTTTACCTAATTAAACTACATTATCTACCTAATATTTTCCAACATGGAAAGGGTAGAGTTTTTAAGGTAACTATTTTATTTCTTCCTATGATCCTCTTAACCCAAGTTTTATTTTTTATTTAATTACCTCGGTTTCTAACATCATTTACCATTGATGTGAATTTACCCGGTTTTCATATCTTGATTATATTTATTAATTTATTTATTTTTAATGATTCCAAGGGTGCCAAGTTTGGTCGTGCCCTT
>APFE031219355.1:146700-231551 GCA_000404065.3 Pinus taeda
CATTATCTACCTAAAATTTTTCAACATGGGAAGGGTAGAGTTTTTAAGGTAAAATATTTTATTTCTTCCTATGATCCCTTAACCCAAGTTTTATTCTTAATTTAAATACCTCGGTTCTAATCATCATGTACCACTTGATGTGAATTTACATGGTTTTCATATCTTTATTATATTTATTAATTTATTTATTTTTAATGATTCCAAGGGTGCCAAGTTTGGTCGTGCCCTTCAAGAACTTCCCTTGAAGTTCTAAGGGTGCCACGCCTAACAGTTTATTTGTGATGCCAAGGGTGCCAAGTTGGTCGTGCCCTTCAAGAAATTCCCTTGAAGTTCCAAGGGTGTCACACCACTTGCCCTTCAAGCATTCAGTGACTACGAGGGGAAAGTATAGGTGCAACGACAAAGACCACTATCATCTCTTATGTTTCCTACTACATTGAGACTAATGGTGTCAGGGATCAAGGAATCCGCCTTGAGGCGCGCCCCCCGGTAAAATCCTCATGAGCGACCCAACTTTGGGAACTGCCTTCATGACATCGTGATCTTCAAGGTGAAGGTGTTAAAAATTTCCATCCCAAGTCACAACGGGAGTGCTAGTGGGTGAGATCAGGGACACTGTCCCAACCCTCCCATGTAGTTCCATCTAATTGTACAACCCCATCACCCATATGTGAGTCATTCGGCCAAGCAACTAAATTTTCCTGCAACCACCAATATATCATCAGAATATAAATAAACATATATAGCAGGTTTCAAAATTGACTTAGAATTTCAAAGATAAAATAATATAAATTTTCATCAAACTAGGTGTCGTCAACTTTGTCATATGTGAGTGCCTCTGGTGGTTTCCTGTCATATTCAATAATCATCAGTAACAAGGTTTCTCAATGTTAGTCATTGTCATAATAGCATCATTAACAACACCTAGTCATTCACATCATTGTTCATTGTAAGCCATAACTAATGAAAGTAGGTAACATAGGAGACACATCCATCATGGCTATCATCATCATAACATCAATAGAAACATATATATCCATCAAAGCTATCAACATCGTAACATCAATATAAACATACCTATCCATCAAAGCTATCATCATCATGATATCAATAGAGAGCATACATATCTTTTAACGCCATCATTATCATAAATTCAATAGAGACCAAACATAACCTTTAACGCCATCATTATCATAAATTCAACAAAGACCAAACATAACCATTTATGCTACAATCACCATAATATCAATAGAGGACATGCTTAATCATTAATGCTACAATCATCATAATACCAATAGATAACATCCATAACCATTAATGTTATCTTTATCATAATATCAATGGAGAACATACATAAACATCACAACCACTAATAATAGAGTCATGTGCCCGGATCCTCAACCTGAGGTCCTTAAAGAATAATGTGTGGGCCTTAGGGCTAAATAAATATTAGTGTCATATCATTGTCACTCAACTAGAGCGGGGCACTACATACACCCCCTCTTAATAATAGACTTCATCTCAAAGTCCTTTGAATAGGTAAGGAAAACGGTGACAAATCTCCTTAGCGTCCTCCCAAGTAGCTAAATTGGGACTATAATTGTCCCACTAGACCTTAACCTGGTCCAGTAACCATCGTATAAGCTATAAAGTGTGTTGGTCCAGTATGCAAATGGGTTCGCCCATCACTGTTCCCTCGTCTGAAACCTACAAATGACCAAAGTCAATAACATGCGAAGGATCTGAAATATAATGATGTAAAACATAAACATGAAACACATCATGCATACGTGCTAAAGATGGAGGTAAGGCAAGCTTATATGCCACCGACCCTTTCCTTTCTAATATTTCAAGAGGTCCCACAAACCGTGGAGACAATTTTTCTCCCTTTCCAAATTTTATAGAGCTTTTATCGAGCCTTACTCTCAGGAACTCCCTATCCCCCACTTCATAACTTTGGTCTACCCGATGAGCATCAGCATAGCTCTTTTGTTGATCTTGTGCTTCTTTTAGCCTCCTCCTAATCATAGTCATTTGTTCTTCCATCTCTTGCACCACTTCTGGTCCTTTAATACTCGGTCCTCTAGCTGGTCCCAACTGAGAGGTGTTTTGCAAGGTCTTCCATATAAGAACTCAAATGGCACCATCTTGATGGAACTCTGATAACTATTATTGTAAGCAAATTCCACAAGTGGTAAAAACTCCTCCCATCTCTTTTGTTGGTCCATCACATACATCTGAAGCATGTCTTCAAGGATTTGATTAGTCCTCTTTGTCTACCCATCTATCTCCGAGTGATAAGTAGTGTTGAAGTTCAACTGGGTTCCCAAAGCTTCTTGGAAATTGGTCCAAAATCTTCCTGTACACACTGCTCCTCTATCAGATATGATCTTCCTAGGCACTCCATGCAATATCATAATCTCATTAATAAAAACTTTGGCTATTTCTGGTGCCTTATATGTAGTGTTAACTAGTATGAAGTTGGTGCTCTTGGTCAACGTGTCCACCACTACAAATATGGAATGATGTCTTCTTGAGGTCATTGGTAGTCCCACAATGAAGTCCATTGATATAACTTCCCATTTAGATTTTGGTATCTCATACGGTTGCAATAAATTGCTGGATGTCTTTGTTCAACTTTTACTCACTGACACTCTAAGCATCTTGCTACCAAGTTCACGATTTCCTTCTTCATCCCTTTCCAAAAGAAGAGTGGTTTAAGGTACGCACTCATCTTCTTAACACCACGGTGTGCCATGTATACTGCGCGATGTGCTTCATTTAATATTAATTGGCATATATCTTCATTTGGTGGTACATATATCCTTCCCCGAAATGGTAGTAGCCCATTAATCTCAAGGGAGTATTCTTCATATTTTAGGACCCTCATTTCATCCTCCCTCAAACTGTTGCTAACCTCCTGATATTAGGTGTCTTTAAATTTTAATTCAAGTCGTTTCTCCCTCAAATTTGTCTTTAAGGGAATCAAAGAAAATATCTGCGGCCTCCTACTTAAAGCATCAACCACCCTATTTACCATTCCTTTGATGTAAGTGATATCAAAATCATATTCACTAATTAGCTCAGACCATCGTCTTTTTCTTGCATTTAAGAGATCTTGAGTGAATATGTGTTGTAGCCCACAATGTTCAGTCCTAAGATCAAACTTCCTTCCTAGAAGGTAGTGTCTCCAAATCTTTAGTGCATAAACAATTTCTGCCATTTCTGGATCATGGGTTACGTAGTTTTCTTCGTGGGTTCTAAGTTTCCTTGATGCATAAGCTATTACTCTTCCTTCTTGCATCAACAAACAACCCAGCCCTTCCTTGGAGGCATCAGTGCAAACCAATTCTTGTTCCATATCCGGCACCTTCAAAATTGGTGTTGTTGTTAATAACACCTTTAACCTTTGGAATGCCTCTTCACATTTTTCAGTCCAAATGAATTTCTTGTTCTTTCTTTGAAGCTCGGTAATGGGGTTTGCTATCTTTGAAAACCCTTCGACAAATCTATGATAATACCCTTCCATGCCCATGAAACTTTGTATTTCATGAACATTGGTTGGTGTTGGCCATTCCATGATGGCCTCAATCTTTACCGGGTATAATGCGATACCATCCTCAAAGATAATGTGTCCAAGATAATGAATCTTGGTTTGGTAAAAGGAACACTTTGAGAACTTCCCGTATAATTGGTTTCTTCTAAGACATTGTAGAACTATCCTCAAGTGTTCGTCATGCTCTTCTGGGGTCTTTGAGTAGATCAAAATGTCATCGATAAAGACTTGTACAAACTTGTCTAAGTAATCCCGAAATATTTCGTTCATCAAACTCATGAAAACACCTAGGGAATTTGTTAGTCCAAAGGGTAAAACTACAAATTCATCGAAATATCTTCTTCTTTGATTCTCAATTGATGATATCCCGGCCTCAGATCTATCTTTGAAAACACAGTCACCCCCCTCATTTGATCAAATAAGTCATCTATCCTTGGCAAAGGGTATTGATTTTTTATCATCACTTTATTCAACTGGAGGTAATCAATGCACAGTCGCCAAGACCCATCCTTTTTCTTAACAAAAATCACAGGGGCTCCCCACGGAGATATGCTAGGTCATATGAACCCCAAGTCCAACAATTATTTTAATTAGATATGCAATTCCTTTAGCTCTGGAGCCGACATACGATAGGGTGCCTTTGTAATAGGCTCAGTGCCTGGTTTAAGGTCGATGGTGAAATCAATTTCCCTTTTTGGGGGTAGCTTGGGTAGTTCTTTGGGAAATACATCCTTAAATTCAACAAGGAATGGATGTTTATCAATGTCTTCATAGTCACCATTATCGTTTAGAGCTACCATCGAGAAAATTTGACATCCCTTTCACCTAAATTTCATTAGTTACATGGAGGAGATGAACCTCAGGGACACCCCTCGGTTCTTTCCCCTTAATGATTTTCTTTGGCCATCATCGTCGGTGAAATGTAGAATCTTGTCTTCACAGTCTAGGAGTGCCTCATGTCGCTCCAACCAATCCATTCCTATAACTACGTCATAAACTCCTAGAATTGTAGAATGCAAGGATACCTTGGTCTTACATACACCCAAGTCCACCTCACAATCCTTTACCAGCCTTCCTACATTTCTTTTCATACCACATACCATTTCTACATGTCTAAATTCATATTATGCAGTTTCTTTATGTTTAATAATTGATAATTCATTTAGAGAAATAAATGAATCAGTAGCCCCTCGATCTATTAAAATGACAAAATTCATACCATCAATATTACCTGAGGTTTCCAATGCAATGGACTGGTGTTCGACTTGGCAATTGTTCACCACTGCATGGATGTGATGAGCCTTCCCCGAATCCCCCACTGTAGTTGCATTCTTAGTTGATTTTGTATTACCTATCTTTTGAGGGCAATCCCTCTCATAGTGAGGACCTCCACAAGTCCAACACCCCCTCTTAGGGGCTTGGCTCCTACTACCAACTGAATCAGGAGTTGGTCTGGAACTCTGCTAGAAAGAAGATCAGTGTTGAGGTGGTGGCTTGATGTTGTCGCATAGGCCGGTGCGGTTGTGGTTGACGAGTTTGTTGAGGTACCCTGTGTGGATGTTGAGCTAGATGCTTGTATGGTGTTCTTTGATTTCTTCTTGACCACCTTTGATGATTGAGCACAGGACCCCCTTGCAAATTTCTACGTTCCATATTGTTTCCACTTGGTACTCCTGATCCTGTGGGCCTTGTTGACTTACTAGGTTCACTGCTCATGATCTCCTCCTCGGCAATGATTTCCCATTGAACTGCCTCGTGCAAGGTGCGAGGCATTAAGATTCTAACCTTGGTCCAAATGTTAACATTTAAGCCATACACAAATTTGTTCACCTTGAGCATTTATGTGTTTAAGTGAGGGGCATAACGGAGTAATTCCATGAAATGTGCCTCATACTTTGGTAGTGAGTGACTCCCTTGCTTTAATTCATTGAATTCATTTAGTTGCCTCTGAAGGAACTCCTCTGACAGGTAACATTCTCTAAATTTTTCTTCAAATAGCTCCCAATTTACTTCTTATATATCCATCCCCAATTGGGTTAATAATGTCTTCCACCAAAGTAGTGTGTTTCCCTTTAGCTGGAATATACCCATCTTGGCCTTCATATTTGAGGTGTAATTTCTTAGGGTAAAACACATAGCCATGTTTTCTAACCATGCCTCTGCAGATTGACCATCTATGGACCCCCAAATCTCTGGAAATTTTACCTTTTCCAAATCTTGACGTACACCATTTCTTGTAGTGTTTTGGGGTGCTTCGTTTTATATGACAGGTCATCCATGATCCCATTCCAAATAGTTTATTAATGACTCAGACATGTGTTGGAATGATCTCATTAAGTTCAACACTTCTCCAGCTGGTATTTGTTCTTGTGTTGAGATGGTTTCCCCATCATTGGGTGGGGTGGTAGGAGTTGGTTGTTGTGGTGGCACCATATTGTGCCCTTTAGTTGCCCCACTTCTTCTTGTACCTCTTTTTTGACATGGTGAATTTTCACTATACCAACAAAGGGAACTAACTCGATCACAGACCCCAATTAGACCTGTTTTCATTTGGAATGGCTAGTTCCAACGGGTTTTAAGGGACCCCGTAAACTGTTAAATGCGTTGAAATATTTCTTCTAGGAAGAAGACTTCAATTAAATCAACAAAATAAAACAACTAACCTCTATGTATTAAATCCTGTATAAACTACTTAAGCTACTCTAATCTAGTCCTAACTATCCTAATCTATCCTGTAGGAGCAAAACAAAAGGAGGTTAAACATCATATGTAAATACCAAGTCCAAATTAATCAATTACTGGTCCACATAAGAACAAGGTTGTATTAAATCCTAATCACAATGCAATTACTTATACAGGAATATACATTCCTTTCCATACAAATAACACTTGCAACTAATGTTTAACAAAGTCTGTAATCAACAGCCTTTCATGAATTATCAATGTTATTGAATTACATTCAAATAACCAAGAACAACCATGAACTGGTGGTTAACAATATACACAAAGAAAATCACATTTATATTCGTGCCAACAACAACACACTGATCCTAAATATATGAGAGAAAAGGGTAACAAATTTGAAACAACAGGCTCCTTCTTGAACCAAACAGTCCTCTTTATTCATAATAAATCAAAGTTGTTTTCTCCAAACAAAAATCCCTCCTCTCCTATCTGAAGGTAATACTTATGCAGCCAGGAATGACCCTCGATCTTCCATGACCTTTCATTTCCCCTCTTTTCATTACACAGATCAACATATAAAGATGAGAACGGTCGGTGAAACTACTGACACGTCGAGGACACCTTTGGTGGAGCGTTCTACTCCCTGGGGGAATGAATGTATGCCTTTGGAACAAAGAAAGACTGCGTACCATTTCTTTGCACCTGTGTGGAGTGGATATCATTCTTTGTCATTTCCTGAAGGAAATTGAAGATGTTGCGCTCATCATCCCACATCTGGCATGCTTTGTGATGTATCTGGAAGTGATGACATCTTGATGGATCAGCGTTGTCATGAGTGTTTCCATTCAACTGAAGGAGTGCCTCCATTATGCACTATGGCGGTCCGTCTTCCCCTTTGCAGAGTGTGTTTTGTAGTATCGAAATCGATGGTGCAGAAGTGTCATCTTGATATAATTTACCTTTATCCGTTACCGGGTTTGTTCGAATTTTCCTGTAGAAATAATTCATATCAGTTATGATTATGAAAATATAATAAAAATGCTTAAAAAACATAGATATTACCTTCATTAAGCGTTTATAACATCAAAAGGCAACACATTGCTTCAGCGAAAGGCAAAGAGACTAGCGTTTAATTGTAAACCTATTGAAAGGCAAAAGATCAATGGCATAGGGCAGAAGTGGTTTTCTGTACCCCAAGTGGTATTTTGGAAAGGTTTTGAGTGGTAACCGGTATTGCAGGGAAGACCTCTGATTCCACTCTTCAAGCGAAACATAGCAGCTATGAAGAAAGAGGATACCGCTTTTTGGGTGGGTATTCCTTAAGCAACTCATTCACCCGAAATATGTGTGGACCGTTGGATCCACAAAGGGCAGATCAATGGTGGAGGGGCTTAACATAGGAAAACACAGAAAACCCCATGGTTGGGCCATACAGCCAGACTTGAAACATTATAGATGGGAACCTATATCATATTGGGTCCACTGTATGGGTTTTTACATTAAAAATCGCAACCACAGTGTTTTATCAAATACACAGGAATATATGTGAAAACCCGTAGCCGGGTCATACAACCGGACTTCAAAATTTATGTACCGGAGTCTATAATCATCGGTGGGTCCGCATTATAACACTTTCCTTTAAAAACCGGGTCCGGAGCGTTTTAACGAAAATACAAAGGAATACATGGGAAAACCTACGGTCGTGCCGTACAATGGACTTCAAAAGTTATGCATCCGAATTGATAATTATCGGTGGGACCGGAATACCGCAGCATGCCTTATATAAAGCTCTTGGGTTCCGCTAATTGTGATATGTGATTGGGGCTCCGAACCCAATAATATATATATCGCAGTTAATAGTCTTGGCGAGTCCACAATGTAAGCCTTCCCTTTGAAAAAACCCCGACTTCAATATTTTTTCAAAAACACAGGAATATACTGGAAAACCCGCATCCGGCTGTTAGGCCAGACTTGAAATATTATATGCCAGGCTCTATAATCATCGGTGGGTCTGGTGTATAACGATGTGCCTTATATATAGGCCCTGGACCTTGCCGATTGCGATATGCGATGGGGCTTCCGGACCCAATAACATATATATTGCAGTTAATAAAGCCATCGGGTCCGGAAGAGTGGCACCACATTATATTATTATAATTATATACTATATATATAATATATTATATAGTATATATATAATATATATACTTTTGGAACCTGGCCGATAAGCATATTCGATAGGCTTCGACCCGAAAAATATATGTTATTATGGTTGATAATGTCGTCGGTCGGAGAGGCAATGCAAAATGTTAATTGCGATAGGCCAAAGGAGTGAGTTTATGTTGACTTTTGAGTAGTATTTCTTTATAAGAGTTATAATAGAGATGAAGTGCGATGAGGTTTTTGAGGTTGAAAGTGTGCCGAGGAGGATATGATATGAAGGACTAAAAGGATTATAAATGGATTCAAGCGCAGATGTATAAAGGGAGGGGGGAGTGGCCGAGGGGGGGCGCTTAACCATTTAGGAATTGGAGATTTGCTCGATCAACGAGTTAAGGCCTCTTGGAATAAAATGTAGATCGATTCGGAGAGTGGAAAATGCAACTTTGGGACCCATTCAAATTGCTACTAAGGCAAGTTTTTATAGGGTTGGTAGTTGTGGCCCACAACACTCTTCTAACCATGGTTTCCAAGAATCTGCCACAAATTTACACAAATTTTCCTTATAAGATAAAAAGTTAAATAAATAATAAAAATCATAACCTTAATATATATGGAAAAATGGGTAACTTTAAATATAAAAGTTTGAAACACTTTTAAATATAAGACTAGATTCATTAAAACTAATTAAATAAAATATGTTTTCTTAAATATATACACTAAACAAAAAAAAACTAAATATATACAGTTAAATTTCTTTTCACATCACGTCCATGCCATATAGCTTTCATTTGTGTGGTCACTTTCCTCGTTAAATAATTTATCTTTGAGCTCTGACAGGAGATTACCTTTGTTTGTTTCTTTCAACCGTATATTATTTATGTTTCCTATACGACGCAAGATTGATATTGCTTATACAGCTTTCAAAAGTACAATCTAGTTTTTTTGTAGCTAACAATCAGTGTTTCGCATGGAGGGTCCTTTACAAATGAGATTTATGTTTGTTATTTCCACTATTCCCCAAGCTTCCCCGATCTTTCAAAGTGCAATTAATTTTATGAACACCCTTCCATCCTTGTAGGCTAACCCAAAGAAAGTCTCATCACGAGGGAGCTTCTCAAGTTGTTGAGAGGTTTCTTGAGAAGGGTCCCAACATGACAAATAAGTTATAATAAATGAATGGCTGCTAGAATCTTAAAACAAATGTGAAATCTTGTTATGATGGATAGAGGCTGAGAGATCTATCTGTTGACATTCTTATCTATATGCTGGAACACTACTTCCCAAGGGGACTTTGACAAGGTGAAGTTTTGACCAGGGTGAATCTAAAATCATTATTGGCTAGCAAGCTAGTCTGGAATGGCTTCTTGGGCTCACTGGTAGCTCCCATTCTTGGCTTCTTGGATCCTAGACTTGTAGCTTCATTAAAATTATGAATACAATCTACAGTGTTGTCCATTAGCTCCTTGTCCTCTGGAATGGTAAGAAAAGATTCATTGATGAAATTCCCATTGACCATATGGCCAATTTTTGGCCTGGGTAGTGTAATACGCAGCAAATTTCAATGATGAAGGTAATCGACAGCTTCTGTGGCCTTAACCAAGGGACAACCCTGCCTTGTCAATGTATCAAGAAACTAACAAATAAATTGTTTTTTTTTAAAGCAAAGGGACGTTGACTCTCAAATTACAGAAAAATAGATGGTTACTTTGTAATGTAATAGCTTTCACTCTCTTCAATAGGTATATGCAATAAAATACATGATATCTATTAATCTAAACTAAGATTCATTTGAAACAAAATCGTGGATTCAAAATTTTTGGTGCAATTAAACTGGTATCTGAAAAATAGCAAACCATATTTGAAAAACTAGAGGGAGGATACCTGTTCAACTACAAAAATGATGGATCCTCATAATATTTATTTATTTATTTTTTGACTTTTACATTATCACTCATGGGATATTGGAAGGAGTGATACCTTCAAACTTCAAATCTTAGCTTTTCATCTATGAATGGCATCTAGACACATACAACAATATGATTTTCAAAACCTTAACAGTCCATTGTAGTTTGACTGGTAATCCTTTCTATGCTTTATATTGGGGTTCCAAAGAGCTTTCGACTACTATACCAAATGATGCTCATCTTTTTTCCAACATCCAATGATGGAACTATGGTTGATTTACTTAGATAAGGAAACTTTCAAGCAAAGTACTTCCAAGTTAGTTGTGATTTGACGTGGAACGATTTTTGTTGTATGTGTTCTTGAACAATGAACTCGTTGGAAGATCTAATACCATACGCATAATACATGTCAAAATAACTCTAATCCAAATATTAATGAACAACTTCTTTGAAGTAATTGTGCAAAAATTCGAAAGACGTCATTCCATTTCTTCAACAGTGGTAGAGGGTTTTCATTGTAAAGTTCCTTCACGCGGATTACATTAGAAACAAAGAGGAGATAGACAACTTTAACATAGATTAGAGATAAAATGTCAGGAAGAGTCAACCCATTGGGTTCTTGCTCATTATGCCTAGATCTCTGTCTTGAAGGAAAATTCGTATTTATGGATACAGTAGGGGTTTACACAGCTGAGAAAAATTTAGATAAATAATTGTATATATAACTAAGTATGGCACCCAAGTAAATTTGTATTCCGTACAAACATTTGTATCAGGCACAAATTGAATTGTCTGCGGTTTCTGGTTCCGATGAATCGAATTTGAGATCTGAAAATGGAGAAACAGCCGAATCTGGCAATAATAATAATAATGTTAATAAGAGGGAATAACAGCATTAATCCACCCTGCATAAAGCCAAACCTAACAGCAAGGGAAAAATTCATACAGAAGAATAAAATTCTAAGTGTCCATTGAATCTTCTCTCTTTTGATCCAAGTTGGAATCAAGGTTTTTCCAGAAACGAGAGAATTGTTTACTGTGGGGCCTGCTTAATGGCTTGCTCTGTTTTTTTTCGTTGATTAATTGAAGACAGGAATGAAGGGCACTTGAAATTTGGATTCGTTAAGGTTTAATTTCGCTTTTGTAGGAAAATCTCATTACCCAGGTTGCAACTTTGAACTCTTTGGTAGTGGTTTGTTGTTGGTTCTCAAAGGCGTTTGTAGGAGAATCACATTATTCATGAACTAAAGCATTGAGCAGAACCTAAAAGTTTCAAATAAGTCTTATTCTTTGTGGTTTTGTTTTCTAAGCGACCTATCCTATACAAAAAAAAAACCATCTATCATATCGAATATTTGGGGAACTCGACAATTTTTTTTTATTGTTTTTTTTTTTGGGGTGAACACTTGACTATTATTCACTGAAATTTGATGGGATACATATATTACTAAAACCTGTTTTGAAGTGATTCAAACCTCTACTCATCCACAGACTCGTATCTTACCACAAGTTCAGAAATTTGCAAAGAAAATCATGAAATAAAAATAGACGTTCATTCCAGAAAACAAATTTTATAGACCCTTTTTAGATTGTTATATTTCTTACTCAGGTTAAAATAACCCCCGAACTATATCTAGAAAACAGTGTCAATGTCAGAATATGTTTCCACCATGCCACGGTTATGAGAGTGTTGGTTACCACAATTCAAGTCTGACCCTTCGAAAACTTCATCAGATGTATGTTTTGGTAAAGAAAGATCTAGTTTTCATGGGTTTGGAGACTATCTTCCAACACGGGTCAATAACTATAATTTTTTTTTTTTTTTGAATCCAAGTGGGCAGAAAACACGAAGTAGGTGTAGGGCCTGTAAGGTCCCAAATGGTTTGAAATCTTTGCTCTGATACCAAGTGTAGGGACCAACCCTATATCTATATATATAAAATCCAACCAGAAGAGAAAAACATTGGGAATTCGAATTTATTAAGCATTATCTAACACATCCCTGAATTTCATTTCACTGAACATATCATAATAATATATATATATATTTATATATATATTTATATATATATATATATATTATATATATATATATATATAATACCAAGGATAGGCTGGGAGGTCAACCATGGGTCGTTGCATTTGATCAAGTAGTCATCATTCACACTCGAGTGACCGACAACAAGGAGACAAGTAACGACAACAAGTGGATTTCATCTTTTGGTGAATGATATTTATGTGTTACAATATTCTTTTGGCATGATTTATTTTGGCTTTATTATATATATAATATATATATATATGTGTTACTATGTTTTTTGCTGATCTTCTTTTGCTTTATTTATTTTTGTCTTTATATTATATATATATATATATAAAGCCAAAATTAATCATGCAAAGAATATTTAACACATAAGTATTCATTCACCAAAAGATGAGAATCCACTTGATTGTCATTACTTGTCTTCCTTGTTGTCGGTCACCTCCGAGTGTGAATGACGACGTACTTGATCCAAATGCAACGACCCACTGGTTGACCTCCCAGCCTACTCCTTGGTACTCTTCTTCCCCACGGACCCCCAAGCTGCAATGGGGTTGTACAATAGAGGATTGCAATAGCTGGTAGAGGAGAGCACTCATTGGCTCAAGAGTCCCCTCTCTAAAGTCCTCTACGTCACCAAACTCACTATAGTTCGTAATCACTACTCTGACATAGTCTCATCCATCCAACAATAGGGTTCCAAAAGTCCCTTCTCCCATGGCCTACCCCTTATTTTATACTAGTCCTCATATGTGACACTTGGCATTTCATGCATAATTAATTATTTTTTATAATTCAATAGTTTGATTATTAACCCACCCATGTGTCACTCTCTCATCAAGGATCTCCAAAATTATTTACTTAAATTTTAATTTAAAAATAATATTTTTCCTCGCCTCAACAAGATTCCTATTTCTTCTCCTAGTTGTCTCTTGATCCCCTTTTTTACTCCTTAATTTGTGTTCATTACTAAATTCAATTGACAATTCAAGATTTGATCCCCTATCTACTCCCTAAGTTAACTCAAGTCATCTCTTAGATGGATATTCTTATGTTTGTTGTTGCCACATGAAGAACCTCTATATTTCTCTAAAATTTAATTTATTAATTTTATTTTAATTCACCATCCTCTTCTCTTAATTAGGTTTAACTATTTTAGGATTAATATTTATCCTTACATTTATGTCCCTCTTTCCCCTTTTTACCTAATTAAACTACATTATCTACCTAATATTTTCCAACATAGAAAGGGTAGAGTTTTAAGGTAAACTATTTTATTTCTTCCTATGATCCTCTTAACCCAAGTTTTATTTTTGATTTAATTACCTCGGTTTCTAACATCATTTACCCTTGATGTGAATTTACCTGGTTTTCATATTTTGATTATATTTTTAATTTATTTATTTTTAATGATTCCAAAGGTGCCAAGTTTGGTCGTGCCCTTCAAGAACTTCTCTTGAAGTTCCAAGGGTGCCATGCCTAACAGTTTATTTGTGATGCCAAGGGTGCCAAGTTGGTCGTACCCTTCAAGAAATTCCCCTGAAGTTCCAAGGGTGCCACACCACTTGCCCTTCAAGCATTCAGTGACTACGAGGGGAAAGTATAGGTGCAACGATAGAGACCACTATCATCTCTTATGTTGCCTATTATAGTGAGACTAATGGTTTCGAGGATCAAGGAATCCACCTTGATGTGTGCCCCCCGGTAAAATCCTCATGAGTGACCCAGCGTTGGTAACTGCCCTCATGACATCGTGATCTTCAAGGCAAAGGTGTTCCAACCTTTCCATCCCAAGTCACGGTGGGAATGCTAGTGGGTGAGATCAGGGACACTGTCCCACCTCTCCCATGCAGTTCCATCCAATTGTACAACCCCATCACCCATATGTGAGTCATTCGGCCAAGCAACTAATCTGTGCCTGCAACTACTAATATATCATCAGAATATAGATAAACATATACAACAGGTTTCAAACTTGACTTATAATTTCAAAGATAAAATAATATAAATTTTCATCAAACCAGGTGTCGTCAACTTTGTCATATGTGAGTGCCTCTAGTGGTTTCCTGCCATACTCAATAATCATCAGTAACAAGGTTTCTTAATGTTAGTCATTGTCGTAATAGCATCATTAACAACACCTAGTCATTCACATCATTGTTCATTGTAAGCCAGAACTAATAAAAGTAGGTAACATAGGGGACACATCCATCATGGCTATCATCATCATAATATCAATGGAAACATATATATCCATCAAAGCTATCAACATCGTAACATCAATATAAACATATCTATCCATCAAAGATATCATCATCATGATATCAATAGAGAGCATACATATCCTTTATCACCATCATTATCATAAATTCAATAGAGACCAAACATAACCATTTATCCTACAATCACCATAATATCAATAGAGAACATGCATAACCATTAATGCTACAATCATCATAATACCAATAGGTAACATACATAACCATTAATGTTATCTTTATCATAGTATCAATGGAGAACATACATAAACATCACAACCACTAATATCTCAACCACTAATAATAGAGGCATGTGCCCAGATCCTCAACCTGAGGTCCTCAAAGAATAATGTGTGGGCCTTAGGGCTAAATAAATGTTAGTGTCATATCGCTATTGGTCAACTAGAGTGGGGCACTACAATACCATTACTGCGACCTCAATGTCTTGTGACCTACCTGGACCTAGAGATCCTTAGATGAGGTAATGGGTAGACTTAATGGCTTGACATGATAAAGGATTTATGATGACATTCACTCCTATTTTATTTAGATGGTTGCGAGAGCAACTGATTATGATCAAGAACTAGCCGTATGTTGGATCTTATTTCCATGGAGACCCAGAGCTCATTTTAACTTAAGGTGACCCATGGAGTGGCGTAGGTAAAAGCAATGTCATTTTGGATATTTTTGGCTCTTTAAGTTTTACATAAAAAAATGTTTTTAATGTATAAGAGACTAACTATCGGTTTTACATGTAGATATCAGACTAGTGAGACCAGTGGGCATGTCCCCACTTCATCGACGAGCGCGGTTGCAACTGGGACATGCTAGAATCGATGAGGCAAAGATGGAGGAGTTAAGAGATCCAGACTTGGCAGAGACATTAGCTAAGTTTGAGCACCATGTGGATGGATTATCTAGTCATGTTACAGATACTGGGGTTGATGATAACTTAATATGTCTATAGAGATACGCTATAGGGGTGCCAACTCGGATCAACCAACTGTTGCACAAGGTTGCCCATGTAGTTGTGTGTTATCGTGATCACCACTGAGATTAGTCACCTAGGGATTTAAAGCGACATTTTGTCTTTTCATGTATTCAGATATTTTAGGCCATGAGCCATATGTGTCTCAGACACAATTTTTGTAAAATTCAAACACTATTTACAGATTTAATCTATGGATGTTTTCTACTTTATTTTGTTATCATGTGCAATATGTGATGATGATTGTATATTTACAAATGTTACATATGTCTTTCTAAAACATGATTAGCCAATTAATGTGTTAATGTATTTATACTTCTAGGGAAATGTTGATATGCAATGTAGTCAAAATGTCTCTCTAAAAGATGAACTCTTAAAAACATACGCAACATAATTTGAATTCTTACTGAAAAAACATTATTTAGATGTAGCACCATGAGTTGTGGATCAAGTTTAACGACTAAATGATGAATATCATGCAAAATGGCATCATATAATAGTTTGATCACTGTGCTATACTCATTGATATTATTAGTTGAGTTACCGATGCAAATTCCTTGCAAACTCATTAACTCGTTATTAATAGCATAAATTTCCCATGTTGCGGAGAAAAGGTTTTGGGTACTACGACTAGCACCATCAGCATAACCAACATATGGTTGAGTGAACACTGACATATTCAAATCAAATGTAATCCAATATAACCAGAGGCAGTAGAAAACTTTCAAGAAAAAACACTATAAACACACCAACAAACTTATACAGTATGTACACAGTGACTATGTAGAAAATTTCTAAGCATAGTATCTTTTGAGGTACAACCCATTTTGCGGTTGCGCCAAGGGAATTCCTTCAAAGTCTACAAGCTCGTAGGCCCCTTTTGCAAGTATACATTTAACTATATATGGACCTACCCACATTAGTTTGAGTTTCTCAACTCCTAATTTATTGGCTTCTTGGTCATACAAAAGGACCAGATCACCCTCCAAGAAGGCACAAGGTTTAACATTTTGGTCATATCATGAAGGGAATTTTGAGGTCTAAAATGGGCCTCCTAAGGAAATTATAAAATAATAGTGGAAATACTAAAATAAGATTAGATTACATTATCAAATTTTAGTGGGTAAAAAGAAAAACTACTTTTTCAACTCGTATTTTCAACTTATCTCCCTATGGATTTACTCAAATTTCAAGTGGGAACACTCGTTGGATGCAAAATTTGATTCCTCGTCCAAGGAGTATCCATGTTGCATACTTTCAATGGACCCTGGTACACGAAAAATGAGAAATACATGAAAAACATTATTTCAATCACGTTTTTTTTTGTGTATTTCTCATTTTTTTGTGTAGCAGGGTCCATCGAAAGTATGCAACATGGGTACTCCTTAGATGAGGAATTAAATGTTGCATCAATCGAGTAATCCCACTCGAAATGTTACTAAAACCTTAGGGAGATAAGTATAAAATTCAAGCTGAGGTTTCATTATTTTATTATTTTTAAATTTTTTTACTTTTTTACCCCAAAAACAGTGATTCATCCCCCATGGTTGACATCATCATCTTGAATCCTATTGGCTCTTATAAAGTTGATTTTGGTTGTACTTTTTTCTTAGGAGGCCCATTTTACACCTCAAAAGTTCTCTAATGCGTGTGTTGACACATTTCTTGTGAGCCTCATTGGCCATCACAACATCATGTCGAGTCCCATCTAGATGAGCTAAGTGCAAAAAATGTTCTTATTTGGTGGAGGTAGCGGGAAGAAGTTCGGCAACAAGTTTCAATGATGGTATTTCACATTCAATTGGAAGAATGACTTCCAGACCATAAACCAACTGAAAAGGTGTGAATCCAGTCATGGTTTAGATAGAGGTACGGTATGACGACAATGCTGAAGAAAAAAAATAGTAGGCCAATTCATTTTATGAATCCCTACCATGCGTTGAAGCATTGTTTTCAAAAACTTATTAATGGCTTCTACTTGACCATTGGCCTGTGAGTAGGGATTTGATCTATCATGATGTAAGCCCAACTTGGCAATCAGTTCAGACATCATGTAATTATGAAAATGTTTACCATGGTCTGTAACTATAGCTTGTGGCACACTAAATCTAGCAATAACATGATTAAAGAGGAACATTGCAGTAGTTTTTCCATTGTTGTCATATGCAGGGATCGCTTCAGCCCATTTACTAAAATAATCTATTGCAACGATTATGTAACCATGCCCCTCAACCGATTTAGGGTTATAGGCCATGAATTCAATGCCCCATTTGACAAAGGGTCCAAAAATGACAATTGGATGCAAAGGAGAATGTGGATCACAGTATTTATGGTTATGGATCTGGCATGTGTGACACTTTTGGACCACTACGATACAATATCTGAACATAATCGGCAAAAAGCAACCAATGTGTAAGATTTTATGGGTGGTAGCATATCCAGACATATGTTCATCGCACGCTCTAGCATGAGAATCATTCAAAGCTTTATTAGCCTCCTCGTGAGTAAGGCACTATCAGAAGATCATGCAGATACCATGTCGATAAAGGGTGTGGCCAATTATGATATAATGACGAGCCTGGTACCTAATATGATGTTGATCAAAATGAGTGGTTTCAGGCTGGAAAGTTTGGGTTTGGAGATAAATTATGATATCTCCATACCATGGATAGGAAGAGTACGATAAAAAACAATGTTTCATCGGGGATAAAATCATCATTTGTTGATTCTGTCATACAAGAGGGAAGGTCACAAATCGGTTCGACAAAGACTAGAGCTTTCTTAGACTTGGATTTGATGAACTCCAAATCAAACTCTTATAGGATAATGATCCACTTCGAGTATTTTCCCAAAGTAATTGATGTGACAGCATATAGGTCATAGGGTTGCAATCAGAAACGATAAGAATCTTGCGAAGCAAAATATAGTGGCAAAATCTGTGAACAACTTGGACAACATCCAAAGCTAACTTTTCAACGTAGGAGTACTTGGATTCAATATCGGTCAAATTACGGCTCAAGTAATAAACAGGGTGTTCGTCACCTAAGTCATCCTCTTGTACCAATACCATAGCGATAGTAGTAACAGTCGCAATAAGGTACAAGAAATAATCTCGATGATAATCATGGGATATAGTAATGATGCTTTGGGCTAATACACTCTTCAAGGCATCAAAATCCTTTTGAGTGGTATCATCCCAATGAAAGGGAACCCCTTTTTCAATAAATGAGTAAATCCTTTGGTAATTTTTGCATAATTAGGAACAGAACTTCGAATAAAGTTAGCCTTCCCTTGTAAGCATTGTAACTGAATGAGAAAAGAAGGAGCTAGAAAATCGAGGATTGCCTAGACTTTTAGGAGATCAATGTGGATTCCTTGTTTGGACAGCGAATCCTAGAAGCCAACTAAAGTGAACACAGAAGACACAAAAATGTGGGTTTAGTCAGACATTATAGTGTCAACATCGTAAGAATATTGCTCTGAGATGCATGGGATGGTCCTAACGACTCTTAGCGGGCAGGAAAATCATCAAGGTATGGTTGCACAATATGCTTAATATCGTGAAAAGAAAAATTCATGATTGTTGTAAAGTTTCTCCTACATTCTTAAGACCGAAAGAAACATTGCGATAAGAAAACATACCTCGTGGAAAAATCAAAGCAGTCTTATGTTTATAAGAAGATTTCGGCGTAAATCACATTAGGTAAGACATTTGCCGACGCGTTTCGAACCAACCAGTGTGGTTCATCGTCAGGACAAGTTGAAGAAACAGATCTAGCTCAACATGTTAAATAGTCAGACCAGAGATTCCAACGTCTAAATTTAACGGCTAAATTTGACTAAATGACCCAGGTCAAAATTAATTAAATATTATTAATATTATAATAATATTATTAATATTTTAATTTTATATTATTAATATTGTTAATATTATTATTATTATTTATAATTAAATTAGTAAAAATGTAAAAGTAAATCTCAGGTTAGTTAAAAAAAATTAATTTATTAATAATAATACTATATAATATATCATTATTATATTATTATTTATTATTAAATATTATTATTAATATTATATTATTAATATTAATTTATTAATTATAATTTATTTTATGAAAAAGTTAATTTAGGTAAAAATATATAAATTCTTTCTTAATTTATTAATAATAATTCATTTTAGTATTATTATTAATATTTATTTTATTAAATTAATATTTATTATATGGAAAAATTAATTTAGGTAAAATATATAAATTCATGGTTAGTTCCCGAGAATAAATTATTTAAATAATAATAAATTCATTTATCATTTATTTAAATTTAAATATATATATATATATATATAATATATATATATATAATAATATATTAGATTTAAATAGTAATAGGAAAGTTTATTTATTTAAGTTTATAAAAAATAATTATATATAAACCCTTTAACCCTCATATTGATTATTATCCTTTTTGGAACAAAGATAGAATGGGTAAATAAGTCCCATAATTACCTAAGGTTAGTTTAAAAATGTTTTTTAATACAATACTTAATTATACAAATATAACTACAATCAAAGGAGAAACGTCAATAAAAATAGTTAATATGAAAAAACGGAGAAAGGAGTTCAGAGAGATAGAATATTAATATATACCAATGCATAATAACAATATAAAGTATAGTAAATAAATAAATAAATAGGCAATAAATAATAAGAACCCATTCCATATTAAAATATAATAATAATAAATGAATACTAAATAAGTTCATATTTCATACTAGCATCATTATACTTACTAATCCCTTAATATTTACTATTATAAATAAGGAATAAGGTAAATAAATAATAATTATATATATGTAATATATAAAAATAATGTAAACCAAAAAGTAATCATTAATAATAAAATTAAACAGAACATCGCCACATTGCTCTAAAAATACATAGTAATTAACTATTAAATTAATAAAAGAGTACAATTACATATTGAAATAAAATGAACCAAAGCACTATAAATCAAAAATACATAATGATATGAATAACCTGTATATGATAAAATAATAATAGTAAAATATAAACAAATAAATACATAAATAAAACCATCAAAAGATATTTAATAAAAACACCCAGATCACGATAGAAAGGGGAAGACAGGAAAGAGACTGAAACAGAAACAAAGAAGGAAACTATGACGAAAGGGCAGGGATCCAAGACCTTCTGATATTCCAGCCATCATCTCTGTTGAGATTCATAGGCCTTCTTTCGATTTCAATGGCTTCCCTGAATTTACGACGATGGAACTGAGCAACCTTGGCCATGACTTTGGCCTCCTCAATACAGACCTGATGCTTGGTCTTATCCACATGTTCGGCTAACGCTGGAGACTTGGTTCTACCATGTTTCAGGTCAGCCACATGTTCGTTAATCCTCTGCTGGATGGAGCACCCCGTTTCCCCTATATAGGGTGTCCCACAAGAACACGGGATCAAATAAACACCCTTCATATCCTTAGGGTTCACGGGATCCTTCACCGAACGGAGGGAGTTTCAGATGGTGTTGAGGGGCCTGAAGGTCGAGGGAACATCGAATCTCTTAAGGATCCGAGCAATCTTGTCCGTGGTTCCTTGGATATAGGGGAGATGGACACCTAGACGGTGCTCCCTTGGTTCTTTCTTGATTAACGCATTTCTGGAGGCTTTGAGAAAAGCCTTCTGACCAAGGCGCCTACTATATCCATTCTCCACAAATACATCCAGGAGATGGGATCTCTCATTCTCCAAACTCCCTTTATCAGAAATCTTAAGGGCATGCGTAGCGAGGGTGTTGAGAACACCCATTTTCTGAGTAGGGAAATGATGGGAATCGGCATGAAGATACTGCTCAGTATGCGTTTTCTTTCGAAACATGAAGTGGGAGAGAGAGCCATCCTTGTTCTTCGAAATAAGAATATCCAGGAAAGGGAGGCAACCCTCATTCTCTTTTTCCATGGTGAATTTAATGGCGGAGGACTGATTGTTCAGGTGATCGAAGAAAGGATCAAGCTCCTCCTGGCCATGGGGCCAAATGACATTAGTGTCATCCACATACCTCTTCCAAATCCTAGGAAGAAGACGAGCCGAGGCTAGAGCCTTGGCTTCGAAATCCTCCATAAAGAGGTTCGCAACAATCGGGGAAAGAGGGGAACCCATAGCCACACCACATGTCTGCTCAAAGAATTCACCCTCGAAACAGAAGAAAGTGGAAGTTAGACAAATCTCCACAAGATGAGCGGTATCGGGATCAGTCAGGCGATAAATCACTTCCAAGGCCTCCTTAATAGAGATACAAGTATACAGGGAGACCACATCGAAGCTGACCAGAATGTCTTCAGGGTTAAGCTTAATATCCTTGAGCTCCATGATGAAGGATGCAGAGTCCTTTACGAAGGACTCAGTGCGGCCAACCAAGGGCTTCAGCTTAAGGGCCAGAAATTTGGCCAGAAGGTATGTCGGACCACCAATGGTGTTGACAATAGGCCTTAGAGGGGCCCCTTCCTTGTGAATCTTAGGCAACCCATAGATCCTAGGAGCAACATGACTGCTCTCAATGAGCTTATGGCACAGAGAACCCACTGAGCTGCTAGACTTTATGGCTAGAGCCACTGTCCTGGAGATCTTCTTCAGGGGGTTCTTGGGTAGTTTCCTATAACTGCCGCTATTGTGAAGATGATCTAACATCTTCTTACGGTAATCCTCCTTGTTAAGGATAACCGTAGCTCCTCCTTTGTCTGCTTTCAAAACGACAATATTATCATTCTGATTTAAGGACTTCAGGGCATATAATTCCTCCCTGCTGAGGTTCCTACGAGGGGGCTTAGCCTTCGTAAGGACGACAGCACAATCCTGCCTAATAGTGTCCTTAATATTGTCAGGGAGATCTCTAATCCCGTATTCAACATCACAAATAATGTCGTCCACCGGGATTCTTCTCGGAGCAAGGGTGAAGTTTAGACCCTTGCTTAAAAGACTAAAAATAGAAGGAGCGAAAGAAAAGCAAGACAGGTTAACCACCTTATTATTCCGAGAGGAAGAGGGAAGGAACACCTCCTTGCTATTGACCAGACAAACATTGACATCAGGGCAAGAAATAACAGAGCTACATAAGCTATCATCCTTACTACTCTTCAAACAATTATAATCTTGCTTGCTATCAATGGAACTATTCCAGATACTCTCATTAACCTTACCTTTAGCTATATCATTAACCCTCCTACTAATATTAATAATATTCCTATTATCATTGATATAGAAGTCATTATTATTAACATTACTATTATTAATATTAGATATACTATTAATGTTATCGTCCTTACTATTATCATCATTATAGCTTTCATTATTATTATGATATGAATTAATAATATCAATAAAAACATTATTATTAACATGATCACTGCTTACCTTATTAATATCATACGAATAAATAATATCATTAAACCCATTATCAATATTATCATTAAACCCATTATTCAATAAGTTATTGCAAATACTCTCATTAACCTTACCCTTAGCTTTATCATTACCCCTCTTATTATCATTGATATTATTAACATTACTATCATATATACTATTAATGCTACCATCCTTATTATAGCTTTCATTATTATTAAGATATGTCTTAATATTAACATTAAAAGATTTATTATTAACATAATCATCGCTTACATTATCATACGAATAAATATTATCCTTAAACCCATTATTCAATACCTTATCAATTTTATTGTTATGGTAATCATTCTCGTTGAATGAATTATATACGATATCGTTAAACGTATTGCACCTCCCAAAATTTCTTTTATAAAAGTTATTAAACCGATTTTTTACTCCGGAATTACTGTTGATACGCCCATAGCTTCCATTATCCTTCGGCTTGTTCGAATAAATGCTACCGCTCACCGAATCTTTTCTTGACATCCGACAAAACACGCTGTTCACCGGATCGCTAGAACCCTCCTGAACACTCATTTCGTCTGCTCCCACATTGCTTGGCGGTGAGACCATATTCCCACGATTGTTATTGCCAAAGATCCGGTCTCCTGAACGAAGAAACAGACCCCCATTGCATTCCGGCGAGGACACGACGGCTCTGAGATCAGATGAGGGCCGTGACAAACCCAGCTCGATTGTACCTAGAGAAGCCATTCATAAATGAGAAAATTTCACTCCCAGGCAATCATCAACAATTTGTTCGATAAAAGGGGTTGGGTAGTTGTCCTTGGGACAAGCTTTATTAATAACCCGATAATAAACACATGCTCGGATCATACCCTGTTTCTTCATGATGGGAAGAATGTTTGAGATCCAATTGGTTAAAGGAACAGGATAAATAAAAACAACACACAAAAATTTTCAACTTCTGCCTTAATTGAAAAATATTTCTTAGGGTGAATCAGACGTAAACATTGTATAGTTCGCTTGGCATTTGGATATGTTTTAATTTCATGCACCACAATATTAGGATCAATGCCTGTATCTCTTCGTATGTCCAAGCAAACATGTCACAAAATTCTTAGAAAAGGTCCTTGTAAATATTAATCTCGTTTGGAGAGCAAGAAGCAACTATATGGACATTTTCAATAATCCCAGGCTTAACTGAAATGTCGGGGGGAATAGTGTCCTCAATATTTTCTAGGTTTTTCTCAGAATTCACCTCATAAATGAAGATGGGATTATTAGGTTTCTCAGTAAAATTGGGGGAGAAAAAGTCTTCAAAATTAATCTCAAGAGTGTCAGGTTAAGGTAAGAAAGATGAATGATTATTATTATCATCCTAGGGTTTCCCATGTGACATCATGATCTCCTTGATGCTTTCGTCAGTGGAAAAGGTGTCATTGAAAGGATCAAAATGTGAAACTAAACCTAAATCTTGAGAGGAATACTCAACCAAGTTTACTAAGTTATTTTTTTCATAGTTCGCTGAACAGGTCAGGTGAATAACCTCATAAGCTATCTCAATGAGGCTAAGCAACATACAGTCACCAAAAGATTCAATGTTGGAAATGTCAAGTGCTATCCAATGATCATATGCAACAATAGTAGACGAAATCATGTTGATAAGAGACATTGTAGAGGGAATGTCAGAAGGAGGAAGTGGGTAATTTCCCATTAAGGATGAGTCTTTTAATAATCCTACTCCAACATTTTCAAAAGGTAGTGGGGTCTTTCCCACAAGAGGGATGTTTCCAGTAGTCTGGGAATCAACGACAAAAAAGGCAAGTTGATCAATGGCCACAATGCGCCCCCTGGTGGGGGAAGGAAATCGTCCGAAAATAGGATGAGACTACAAATTCCATTGCATAAATCCAAGTACGTCCCAATAAGTGGTTGTAATCTAACTGTCCATCGATGAGATTGAATTCTACCGAGACTGTTTTACCAGCTAATTCTAATGGCAAGGAATTGATATTTTCATAAGGTTTAAATCCTCTTCCATCAAAATAGTTCAGTGTTGTCGGTGACTAAGTAAGGGAAGGAGAACCTAAATATTTCCAAGATGACATCAACATGATGCAAGTAGAGGCACCTTCGTTTATAATGTTGTGGAAGGCATTTTTTCCTCTAACCACGACTTGAATCATAAATGAAAGTTGGGGTAGAATTTTAGGTGTATAATTATTGTGATTGAACACAAAAAGACCTGAATATGAAGGATCTACTCCTCCAATGGCTACTAATAACAATTTCCTTTGAGCAGGATAGTTCTTCAAAACCTCGAGAGTGGACATAATTGAAGGAGATTAGGCTAAATCTTCAACTATATTATAGTTTTATGGAGCTCTCACATGCGGGTTAAATGATGATTTACGAATCACCCCTTTGGGAGGTTTAATCGTCAACTCAAGAGCATTTTTCTCAATTTGGAGAGGACTAGACGTGGATGGAGTAGAACTAGAAGGTTGATCAGTAGCCTTTCCAGTTGAAGGATTAATATTACCATAATCTTTGTTTCTAGTGTCCACCGAGACATCTTTCTGACACATGAATACATTGGAAGTGTTTTGGGAATAAGAGGATATGTCTTGGGAAACCATTTTCGTCTCCTAGTTGGGGAAAGGGATTTACGAATCACCCCTTTGGGAGGTTTAATCGTCAACTCAAGAGCATTTTTCTCAATTTGGAGAGGACCAGACGTGGATGGAGTAGAACTAGAAGGTTGATCAGTAGCCTTTCCAGTTGAAGGATTAATATTACCATAATCTTTGTTTCTAGTGTCCACCGAGACATCTTTCTAACACATGAATACATTGGAAGTGTTTTGGGAATAAGAGGATATGTCTTGAGAAACCATTTTCGTCTCCTGGTTGGGGAAAGGATCTGTCAACACGAGAGGTGCAATAGATGGAGCTTTCAAAAATTGATTGATTTCCACTTGATGTGGACAATCCTTGGTGAAATTCTCATCATTATAGATAAGACAAGGGTAACGTGGCTTATGTTTCTCATCAGGAGACTGATTGTTTTGCTTATCCTATGGAGGGTTTTCCTTTTTGTTCTTACCTTTACCCTTTTTCTTACTTCTAGGTTGCTGAGATTTGCCTTTGGTTTCTTGAACAACGTTTATCTCAAAAGTACTCACAGGAGCAAGATTAGAGGGGCTATGATTGGTTACAGTTGGAGCATATTTCGAATTAGTTTGATCAATATATTTTCTCACTGGCTGTTGATTGGTGGAACCAATCATGCCATCAACACCATGTGATTCCTTTGAAGGATCAAGTGGAACAATATCCGAAGGTCATGGAATATTAGGTATCATGTCATAGAGTGTGCCAGATTGAGTGTAAATTAAATCCAAATATTGAGCATAAGCAATGACTTGCTCTTCAGTTTCAACTTCGTCATTGGAATTGTCTTCAATTATAGAAGGAAACAAGGATTTAATGAGCCATTCTTCCAACAATTGATCAAGGATATAAGTTTTGACCAGACAAAGTCAATGCATCGACTCATGTATATCATCAGATATAGGAGTAGAGTCAGATTGATTTAGGCGGTCAAAAGCTTAATACCAGTTTCGTAATGGATGGGTAATTGGAAATGGGTTAGAAACGTGGTTACCAATGCATTAATGTTTTTAAATGAAGCTCTAGGCTATTAAACATACCACTTTGCATCCAAACTAGTAATAGTTCACTGGAAAAGTTGTAAACAAGTGGAGTCATCATTTAAGGAGTTTGACAAACACCGTAACTGATAGGTCACAATGTGATTTGACAGATCTTCTCCAAGATTTCTATTAAACTTTGGAATGTCACTCGAAAATTTGGTTGGAATAGCCAACCACCAAGGATAATGTCAAATCAGACCATTTGTTAGTTGAGAGAGATCTGGTAACTCTAGTGTTGCAATGAACACTAATTTCCTATTAAAGTTTGTTTGAGGAGGTTGACCTTGTGGGTAAAGGTTAACCAGTGGTGGAGGGTATCTTGGATACGATAGAATGGGTTGACTTATGGGCACTTGCATTCCATCGAGATAAGGAGGAGTTTGATAAACAAGATAACCAAGACCAGGTTGCCCAATTCCATGAAAACCTTGGTAAGATTGGAAAGGTTGACTTTGGATATGTTGGCCTTGATAAGGTATTTGCAGTATAGTTGTTTTGCCCACATGAATTTGTGGGATACCTTGGAATGATTTCCTAGATGGAATTTGCATCATTCCAATACTAGACTAACTAGTTGACACCTGTGGCATGCTTTGAACATGTTGGTTAACTTGCATCTGTGGAATAGTCTGACCAAGTGAGTTAAATGGAGTTTGTAATACACCTTGAATAGGATAGGTAGAGGGAATTTGAGAAATCCTTGGTATCATTTGACTAGTTTGTATTTGGGATACAACTTGAAATGCTTGACTCATTTGAAGCATAACTAGGGCAGGTTGAGATATGGATAGAACAGTTTGACAAGTAGGAAACTGAGGCATAGTCAGAGAAGGTTGAGAGGTCTAGATTTGAGTTAATACCAAACCAAGTTGAATAGGTAAGGTAGGATTCCAAGGAGGAGAAACCATTCCTAGAAATGGGGCACCCATAGGAAGAGGACTCGAATAAGGCAGAGCACCAACGTGTAGCATTTTATCAGCAGACGAGAAAATTCTAGCAACAGTTTGGCTCCTCGCTGAAGGATAAGGAGTGAATAGAAGAAACTTCCCCCTAGGAGGAGGGTACCCAATATAGGATGGAGTATGCTTTTGTAGGTGTCATAATCTACTTAGAAATACACCATATTGCTTCTCCAAAGGAGGTTGGGGCGTAATAGGTTGAATAGGTTGTGAGGCACTCGTTAAGGAGGGACAAATGGTATTCTAGATGAAGATGGTAAATGAGAAGTCCAAGGACTAGTCGACACACTAGAAAAGGTTGTAGACAATGATCGGTAGCCAGGTGGCACTAATGGACCACCATACAAGTGATTTTCTAGTGAAGTGGTAAACATAGAAGTTATTGCAACTTCGGTCAGTTCACTCATGATAGCAGATGTAGGTCAAGAAATCATTGCTAACTTAGACATGGTTAGACTTCTCAAAGGAATTTTCCGAGGAAATTTCAAAGGTGAATTAAAACGAGGAGTTTGATGTAAAGGATATTCTAAATGACTATTAAGGGTACCAAAAGGAAAATATTGATAAAGAGGAGTCTTTGTAAATCGTACAGGAGATCGAGGTCAATAAGACTCTTCCTGAGGAATTTCCTCAATACTCAAAAGACGAGGTGGAAGTGGTTCTCCGTTAGGACCCAAAAACACAAGTTATGGTTGACATAAAGGTAGAAAAAAAAAAGAATAAGTTCTTGAAGTATTTGGTTTAGTTATTTATGGTTCCTCAGGTGTTAAAGTGTCTAAATATACAAATTCAGGTTCAATCATTTCAAGTTATAATGACTCAAGAGTTTCAGTTTCAACTGATTCAAACTCACCAGTTTGTAAAGATGTAATTTCAGGTTCGGTAGGAAGTTATGTTTATGGTTGATTAATCTCATATGTGGTTCCAGAAGGGGTAGCTTCCAATGTACTAGGTTCATTAGTTTGTGTTTTCTTGTTCTTACGACAACTAGGAGTTTCCTCTGGAGGTAGAGGAGGCAATATTTTCATTCTATGCGAATGATGAGGGTGTTTAAGGTGTTCTTCAACAATGGATTAATTAATTTTAGAAAAATAAAGACATAAATAAAAATAAAAAGGGGTAACTAGGCAAAAGGGTTTTCCAAGTCACTGTGAACTGCAATCTACCGTTGTCGGTACATGCAGGCAATCTCCCTGAATGTTGTGTTCGACGTATCACAGTTAACAAGGCATCTGACTTGGTTACCTATGGCAGGATTGCAACCTAGTGGGGACTTCCAAAATATACCTGGAGGTACATGGAAGCGTATTCGATAGTAGTGTTGTCCAATGTGTAACCGTAAAATCTAGGTGTCCTGATATACTTAGATGTATGTGGAGCGTCGTCCTATATACTCAAAGGTATGTGGAAGAACATTTTGATATACTCCGATGTACATGGAAAAACAACCATCATCGCTATGTAACACTGGCAAGTAAAAATAACTCTTATGTTTAACGACATCAGAACACGTCTTCTAACCTATATCACTATGTGTGTCATTAATGTTCCAAGTGTTCCTTAGGTTTATAATAACCCTTCTATAATATTTATAATATAAGTTATTATTCCATGTTTTCACTCTGCATCTATATTAAATCAAATGTTTTTGTTATTCAATTTTCAGATACTCGAATATAAGATGGACACTCTTAAAATGCCTATGAAATGCAGAATATGCTTTTCAGTACTAAGAATGTATCATACTTTTTCCATTGTGATACAATGTATTATATGTGGTATATATAATTTGACTTCGCACATCATATAAAATAAAGGAATAATAATTTTTATATAAGATTTAAGGTTGTTTTGATTTTTTATTTGTTTTTTTTAAATAATAAATTATATTTTTTTAATAATCAAAGTAATTTAATTTAAGTTTATCAATTAAGTTATATATTAAGTTTGTGTATAAGAGATTTTTATTTATATTGTACACGATGTTTTTTGAAATGAAGTTGAATGAATGAAGATGAGTTATATTTTTGGACTAAATGTGGTGATGAAATTTCAAAATTTTACTCTTTTCTCTAATTGAGGCTCTCAAAATTCATATAAGCAATTCATATAAGCTTTGTGAATTTTGATTCAGATTAAAAAGACAATTCGTGGGGAATTATGTTGTTGTCTTAATAATATTTTTTGCAAAAAATATTAGTTTCATATAGTCTATCAACTTTCCATTTAAATGAAATACTTGTCCTTGCAAATTTTACACCTCTTTACATGTATGTGTGCGTTCACATACATTTACTTAGTCGAAAATTGTGTGATATATATATATATATATATATATATATATATATATATATATATATATATATATATACACGAAGAACTAAGTTATGCATATTAAAACTTTATTTTTTTATGCAAAATTATATTTTTTATTACCTTTTTAAGTTGGTGAATTAATATTTGAATTGCATTTTTCAGGCACATTTGTTCATGTAAGATTTTTTTCTACTATTTAAATAAATTCAAAGTTGATCTTAATTAAAGTTCTAGTTTCAAGGCTCAGGAAATGAATTCACCTAAACTTCCTATAATGAAACTAGCATGATTAAAATAACTCTTTTTCATTCAATAAAGATCTATCTAAGGGAAGGAAGAATTTTCAAACAATGATGTAGCAAACAAGAACTTCCTAATTAAGATCTTCAAATGTGCTATTCCAATTCAATTCAAAGCCCTAATGCATGAAGAAAATGATTTATTTATTTTTTTCCTTTCCAATTTTCAAATGTAATGAAAAATGAAATGCGACTAGATTAGTGAATTAAAATAATTCACATAAACTAAAACGTAATATGAAAATATTTTATCAAACCAACAATCACACAAAGTGATAAAAACCCTAATTAACAAGAAGAAACAAAAACAAGAAAACTCTCATCAAGAGGCAATCACACTCAAATTTAAATGGATTGTTGGCGTTATAGAGACATTGACCAGTTGAAAGACTCACGAAAAATCACTGCAATAAAAAATAACTAAGAGAAAGGCATAAAAATACAAATATGTGCATCCTACAAGACCATCACAATCTACATATGACAACCAATGTGAGTCATCACACTTACAATGACATACAAGTGGGTTGGGTCGCTCTGCCTCAGAACAAAAAGTGTGTTAGGGTTGATTATACTCAAAAGGAAAAAAAACAAAGCCTACCAAGCTCAAAATTATACTTTCCCAAGACTGATAACTGTCTAAACAATTCAAAATGAGTCATTTTCAAAGGTCCTAAAAGACGAGGCAAAGGAAACCACTAAAGGAACATCTCATTCCCCAGTATGGTCACTAAGTTGTTTGACAAATAATTTCCTTCTGTGGACAAAAGAAAACTCCCTAGATCTAGTGTCTTGATCGAGAAACAACATAGACAAAAGGGCTTATGTTTTCCTTAAAGAGTTTAGAATATGGAAGAAATACTTGCCTGAAATCCAACGCAAGCTCTCCTCTTCTCCTTTCTTGTAAGCTCCAGCTTCAACTCTAAATGCTAAAACTGGAACCTGCAAAACAACTAAAACAAGCAAGAGAACCAAAATATACAAATAACATATACTAACATCTCCAAACAATGAATCAAGAATGCATCAATCTACATATGCATAAATGAGACACAAATATAGGAAAACAAAACACTTTTTATATTAATGAATGTAGGATAAGATACAACCGTTTCGGATCTTGACCTTGTAGATGTCTCCCAACTAACTTGTCCTTCCTTTGACACAAACAAAGCCTTGAATCAAAACTCAAGTGCATGGATGGATAATGAATCCTTAGGCACAAAGCAACAACATGAGGGCATAACTAAGAGTCTCCAAAATCCAACCCATACTCTATGGGAGGCAATGAATTTATAGGGTAAAATAGGTTGTTTCAGACTTACCTTCTAGGGCTTAGATCCACATTAGAGGGAGGATAAGTTCTAGGGATAAGAGAAAAGACCTCAAGAGTAGGAGTTCAAGATGTAATCAAATAGTAAATAGTTAAAACCACTCACGACGCTTCTAGAAAGAGAAGATTCAAAATTATTTTTTATTTTTACCAAATTTCATGGGCCATCACACTTACATTGAAAGAAACATGCACTGATCAATGTTGTTTCTCTATGTAAAACTTGCAACAGTGCAGTTTGCATGAAGGTTAAGTGCGATGGATCCAAAAATTAGGGTTTTGATTCATTTAACCCATAATTCTTGGAAATTTTAGAGAGATGATGCTCTTGGATTTGCAGGGGATGGATGAAAATTTGTTGACTGATCCAGTTTCAAGGCCATTTGATTGGATGTGACAAAATGAACTGTAATAGGGAGGGTGTTAGAACCACAAGTGTAGATGCCTTCAAATTGTTTGATACTGAAATATATGAGATTTTTATTGAATACATTAATTGAGTGTTTGGAATTTCCTCTACCACTTCTAGTTGGTCCTCATGGGCTTTGATTCTAGTGGGTTCCTCTTGATTTGGTGGATCAATATTATTTATTTCCACCATTTCATTTTCCTCATATTCTTTCTCAAGTACACCAAATATGTTGTTGGTTCTGAGGTATTTTTCCACAAATATCCCTTGGGCTATCGCTTCTTATACCTTCTAGATACTTGCTTATATGACTCATGTTCTTTGTTTAAGGAAACACGGCCTTACTTCAAATGATGTCTTGTTCCTTGGATTTTTTAACAACCTTTTACAAGGTGACCATAATCATGAAATGAGTTACACCTAAAGAGAATTTATTCATCATCAAGGGTCTATTCATTGCTCCAAACCTCCATATTGAATTGGATTACCTTTGGCATACCCTTTTCTAGATCTATTTCTATCCAAATTATAACACAAGAGTAAATATCCCTTCTAAGATAAGCTTGATTTATATAATGACCCAAATTGTTTCCTTTGGATTTAAGAGAATCTTTGTCTTATAAAAGGATTGGGAGATGTGGAAATCTCACTCACACTAGGATTTTGATATTTCCACAAATGAATCCAAGTCCAAGGTTTGGTGGGTAAGGAATTATCCCTTGGAATCGATGAAGTAGGGACTTGATTTGAATATTTAATCTTGTTCTTCCTTATTGTCAAATAAAAACAAATAATAATCTTGGCCACAATAATAACCATAGATTTGACATGGGACAATAGCTTGGTGCTTTGAGATCCATACTTGGACTTATTTAGGGTGTAAAAAATTCTTGTAAATGTTTCAATAAGTTCTTCCTTGTGAAACATTATGGCTTTCCTCTTCAAATCTAGAGGCATATCCAACTCGGGGATGGCTTCAACTCTTTTCACAAACTTACTCTTCTTCAGGTATTTTCCACCAACAAAATATCTAAACATAGGCATAGGGTTCTTCCTTATGGTTATCGAGAAACTCCATGGTGATTATGGACCTTCAATGTAGGTTTGAGGAAGTGATACCAAATATAACACTAATGAGAAAAAAACCACAATCTAGTGCTAATGATATCCCTTCTCTAGGAAGGGTACACAAGTCCTTCAACTAACACAAGGGGATGAAGATATACTACCAGAAAGGGTTCTTCAAAAACTTTCAAAGGTTGTCGATGGATAGGATTTTCCCTAGCCACTAAAAAAGTTACAATCAAGGCAATTCACTAGGAGGTGATAAAACTTATCATAACTATTATATATTATATATTCATACTAATATATTTCCTAATTTTATATTAATATAACTTTCAATTTTAAATTTTCCAACTTTTTTTACATTATTTTTTATTGTTTTATATTCTTTTTATGTAAGGGAATAATTATTTAATCCCCTTCTCTTCTTAATCCCATCCCGCGAGGTAAGAAATAAAAACCTTAAATGTTATGATGATATTTATTGCAAGAAAAAAGAAATAACCATACTAAATAGGTAAATCAACCATTTTGTTTGTTAAGAAAAGGTAAGAGAAGGACTAATGTGCCTACATGTGAGTTTTCTTAAACCAATGCCCATTTTTTTGCATAAATTCTCTTCTTTGGGAAAGTAAATAAGGTATGAATTTTACCAAAAAAGTTAGTCATTGGATTTTGATCTTGAAGAAGAAGTCCCAAATAATTCATCTCAGAGTACCTTTCTTCCCTTACAACCATGGAATGAACAACCTTATCCCAAACAAGAAATATGTTTGGAAAATACATAAACATATCTGAAGCCATTATGGATATATGCATGCACTCAAATGTCTATTGAAGTATATTTATGAAAGTAGCTTATTCATGATTAAAATTCAAATAAGATCTTAGATCCATGTCTAAAAACTTTATTATGAGCGAATATATTCTAAATGTGACTTTTTTTATGAGTACAAACATTTTCCAATGATTCTATATGGAGAATATGACAACCTAAACTAGGTCCTAAAATGAAGAAGGAGATGGCTTGAAAAAGGTTGTAAGTCCACAAAAGACAAAGGACAAAACTATACATAATCCGTGGAAAAATTCATGACGTATTATGTATTGAGAATAAGTATGAGGTGTTGAGAAAATAAATTTAGGGAAATACAAAGGACTTTAAAAAAATGTAAGATGAAAGAAACAATAATTGATAAAACAAACCAAGACATTGAAATGAGTAAGAAGTGGAAATTCATCCGAGCAAATATTGTTCCCATACAAAATATGCTCGTAAGTAACAATTTCATGACACTCTCACAAGGGCTTGCTAAGAAACGCAACTAATGAAGGAAAAATACATAGCTCTCCTATGAAGGGATGGAATCTTCCTTTGCCATTTGCTTTCACCCTATTTGATTGTCTTAGATTACCCCATCTTCTTTGAGAGAATATGAAAGGTAGCACAAAAGTCCTAGGATAAAAGCAAAGAAAGATTAAACTATGGAACTTGAAGTAAATAAAATCAAGGCTCATGGAAAATGTGAAATAGTAAGAAAAAATAATGAAGAAAGTAATCAAACCCCCAAATCATGAAGTTATTATCAAGGGATTTTAAGGGCCCTAGTGGACCAAAAAAGAATAAAGAGTCTAAAATATTTAATTAAAAAAAAAAAAAAAAACTCACACTAACTCTTCTCCTTCCAGAAATAAACAAAATGCTAAGATGCATAAGAAGGATTTCAAAAGAACTAAGATTAAGGGGTGTTGAATTTATGATAATGTAAGACAAATGTATCTCATGATGTCATGCAATTATATCATATCATTGTACCATATGTTTATAATGGTATTATATCTTTATAAATTATATTGAATTTTTAGGTAAGTCAATGTCAATTTCACCTCTCAAATAACAAATTCATATGCCCCAAATAATTACATGGAAAAATTATAATTATAGGTACTTTATTCAAAGAGTTTGTTGTTATATCAAATCCTCTTAATAAGAATAATCCAGGAGATTTAAATTTTATTTTGAATAACAAGCAAAAGAAGGAGCCATGATCAAGGATCCTTACAAGAAGATTGTGAAGACATTGGTTAGGAATGAAGCTTCGAGTACATAAAAACTAGGTCTAGGAAACACAATTGCAATAACAAGAGGGTAGGTGTAGATTTTATATCTGCGAGACTAGATATGTTCTAGTTCAACACTCATTGGCTTGTTAAGGTTTCTTTTTATGGTTGTATATTTGTCTATGTTAATACCCATTTGCTTCAAATATTTCATTATCAATAAAATTACTCAACACTTTAACTCTATTTTATTCATTGCACTGCAATAATTTGTTTTGATTCACCTCTAAATTTTTATTGAAAAAATAAACTTGAAATTTTTGAAAACTCCATCACTAAAATATTTCCTTTAGGCATTAGTTGTCCACAAAATTTTAAACACTTCATAACATGCCTCACACATAATAAAAAATATTGTTATACACTCTAATAATATAAATGGAATATTATACGATTGATTTATTATTAAACAAAAATCCCGTATATTACTGTTTACAAAGTCTAATATCATATTGACATTGAAAAGTGACATTTTCTTCTTTTAGGAAGCTCTACCTCATTTATAATAGTTAATCCTTAAAGACTTGTAGTAAGAAAGGGGAAGATGCCAGAATATATAGTATTTTTCCTTTCTCTCAACACGAAGTTTCATTCCTCATAAAGATATTATGAATGTTTTAATTAACTTTTAAGAATATTATTGTACATGAGGAACCTTAACATGTGACAGATCAAATTACATGATGCCAAGACTTTTCAATTAGTTAAGTATTGGTTTTTCTTTTAACAAGAATTTTGAAATTTTAAGAATTATGTCAGTTTTGTCATAATATATAAGAATTATTTGTACAGGTATCATGAATGAGAGTTTCTCAAGCTCCATGGAATACATGTGTAGGAAATTACGTTAAGAAAACTATTGTGTTTTGTGTGACTGCATAATATTAGATTCACGACTCCCCTTAAAATGTTTAATTAATTAAAAAAACAATTATTGCCATCAATGAATACCAAGATGGAAATAGATAATAATAAAAGATAAAAGCTTGTTCCATTGGCTTATTTCCAACTCATCTATGTAACCATGAAGATGTCCTCTTTTGGGAGGGTTAAATATAACACTTTGTTTGACCAACTATAAACCTCCATTCTTGTTGATTTTAAACAATACACTTTAAACCGCATTGGGAGAAGTAAGGAGATGACACATGTTTTTTTATTTTCACTGAGTTTTAAAACTCATGGATAGCGTTGATAAGTGCACCCCCTCTTGACTTCAATGTTTGGGAGCAAGTTGTAGTTTGTGGTTAGAAAAGTTATGATGACCGCGTGTATGGTAAATTCATTTGACAACTCAATATATAAGTCCACCATTAAGCTCCATGGAGCATGAACTTCATTTTCATCATCAATTTTATAATTCAACATTGCATAGAGTCAATATCTCTCTCTATTCAACAGTTATAGATGTAGGAATATGGCCACATGGGATCTAAGTGAAGTAAGTTGAACATTTGATCATTAGATTTGAATTTTTCAGGTATCAATTAAGCATAATATTTAACTATTGTAAAACAATATAATTCTTCTCTGATATTAAAAAAAAAAAATGTAAAATGTAAAAAACATTACCTTTCAACCATACTATTCAACTTGTGTTAATTAAAAGTTGATATTTATTATAAGATGTATGAATAGAATTTCATCTTCATTAAGGAGATCAATTGTTTTGCAAATATCATATAACATGTCATAATATCAAAAGGTCACATATAATCCATTTGAACATTTTCATTTGATAAATATCACTCACTATAACATATATAAATCCATATTATTATAAACCAAATATATAGACTCATTTTACATTTTTCCTTTATAAAAATTACAACAAAAATCCAAAATAAACTTATTAGGCAAAGAGGTGCTTTCTAGTCTAGTATGATGGAGATGTTGTAATGTTCATTGTCTAGAGAGGAGCTCTCCAACCCAGTGTGTTAAATATTTTGTAATGTTTAACACTTTATTCCATCAAAAAATAAAAATAAAAAATAAAAATAAAAAATAAATTTATATAAAAAAAACCCTAAAATTCTAGGACTCAGTTATGGTAGAGATTCTTGTAATGTTAACATTTTAACTGGTATTGTTTTCTAATGTAACTCATTTAAAAGCTAAGAATTAAATCAACCTAGATCCATTTTAACTATGAATCTACCAAGCCCTGAGAAGGATCAAATCTTTTTTCACTCTAAAAGAGGTTTGCACCTCAAGAGATTTGATTACTTAGGGGACATTTGATAGATTTGGAGTTAAGATTACTCTAAGTTAATTAATAAAATTCTCTAAACATTATGTGTATTTAAACTTTTCGTAAATCTAATTTTTTTTTTTTATATTATTTAATTTAACCTAAAAAAAAAAACACAACTTAATTTACTTCCAAAAAAACACTTAATTAAATTTATACACCAAATTTGTTAATTTATATCCTCACAAACTTAAATTACATTCCCCAAAAAAACAACCCAACTAAATTTATATATTGAACTTTAACTTAACTTATGTTCCAAGAAAAAACTTCAAAAAAAATTGCAACTTAAATTACATTCCAAAAAAAACTTACTAAATTTGTAAAAAGGATTTTTTGTTAATGCTCCAGTTTTAATATTGCGAATAGTATATTGTAATCGGCTATGTAAATTGTAATTAGTGATTGTAAGCGTCTGTTCAATAGTGTTTGATGACATAAGTGTAAATTGTAATTGTACTCACAAGAGCATGATTAGAGTGACTTTGATTGGTCACAGTTGGAGAAGATTTCGAATTAGTTTGATTAGAATATTTGCTCACTAATTTTTTACCAACGGAACCAATCACGCCATTAAAAACATGTGATTCCTTTAAAGGAGCAGGTGGAACAATATCTGAAGGTCACGGAGCACTGGGTATCTTGTCATAGAGTGTGCTGCATTGACTGTAAATTAAATCCAAATATTGAGCACGAGCAATGACTTGCTCTTCAGTAACAACTCCACCTTTGGCAACGTCTTCAATTATAGAAGGTAGCAAGGATTTAATGAACCATTTTGTAAACAATTGATCAATAATATAAGTTTTGACTAGACAACGTCAATGCCTCCACTCATGTATATGATTGGATATATGAATAGAGTCAAATTTCTTTAAGGAGATCAAAAGCTCAGTACTAGTTTCATAACGGATGGTTAATTAGAAATGGGTTAGAAATGTGGTTTCCAATGCATTAAAGTTGTTAAATGAAGCTCTAGGTAATTCAACATACAACTTAGCTGTCGAACTAGTAAGAGTTTGCTGGAAAAGTCGTAAACAAATGGAGTCATCGTTTAAGGAGTTTGACAAACACCATAAATGATAGGTCATGACGTGATTTTATGATCTTCTCTAGTGTTTCCATTAAACTTCAGAATGTCACTGGAAAATTTGGTTGGAATAATCGACCACCTAGGAGAATGACAATTAGATCATTCGATAACCATGAGAGATCTACTAACTCTAACCTTGAAACTAATAGTAATTTCCTATTAAATTCCATTTGAGGAGGTTGACCTTGTGGATAAAGTGTTGAAAATAGCAACAAGAAATGTTAAAAATAACATCCAAAAATTCCAATTTAATCTCTCCTTGCATTAAATTGTGAATTAATTTGTAATTTCTTTTCTCATAGCAACTTGTAATAGTTAACTAACTTAAGTTGACTTAGTTAACTTAGGAATTTCAAGTTCGGAGTCTTTTTGAAGTCATGTATATGTTCTCCCTAAGTTTTAGGGGTCCAAGATGAGTTTATTTGAGTTGTAATTTGATAACTCAGTTTGACTGAGTTATAGACAGTTAAACTAGTTCTAACAATTGGAGGAACTAGTAGAGGATTAGTAGTGAGTTAGTGCACTGGTGCATCCTCAGGTGCTACTCGAGCTAACTGAAGATTTACTCATGAGAAACTCATGCATGTCAGTTCAGAGGAAGACCTAGTTGAGACTAGAGCATAGGGACAATGTACTATCAGTTGTATGATTTTTCGAGTTCTATAGATCATGCATGCAATCAGTTGAGGACCTATGTTTGGATTGCGCATTTATGAAGTGAGGATTTCCCTTTAAATGCGGGCTAATTCTCTAAGGAATTTTGCAAGGAATTAGGATCTTGAAGGCTAGGAATTTGGCTAAGTATTGGCCAAAGGAAGTCATCAAGAAGAGGATAGGAAATACTTGTGCAGGTTGAGCTCAAGGTTGAGCAGAGTATATTGTATTCATCCAAATTCTTTGACCAAGAACGTAAGGAAATAGGGGCTTGGAGAGCTGCAGAATAGGCTAAGCATTTGGCTTGATCTAGCTTGTGAGTTGAGAGTTGATTATACTTGTGCAGGGATTTTCCTTGTGAGAACAAGAATTGCATTATCATATTGGATTTCTGATTAGTGCAATATAGATAGGCGGGGTTTTCAGCAATGGATTTCCCCAGGAAAACTTATTTTGTTATGTGCCATTGATTTGTCTTCTTCTTGTTCATATTGTTTTCATCAATCTATTGGTTTCCACTGGTTGAAAGTAGAAGTAGATTCTCGTCCTATGCTTTAGTAAATTGCATGAGCTTGTGAATCTACAAGAAATTATACATGGTATCAGAGCTATATTTGTAGAAATTTCTACATGGTATTGGAGCTTAAGATAGTATACTAGAGGAGATTTCGAAGTTTTTGAATACAGGGTTACAAGTGAAATTCAAATTTTCAATACATACTTTAGGATCGGCAAATGGATTTCTACGATTTACGGATCAATTATGCCTTGGATGGAAGCTCGAATTATATAGCCTGGAAGGACATGATGGAGGTCATGTTGGAGGATAATGGCTTGAAGGAATTCATTGATCAAAACATTCTGAGGCCACCAACATCTGATGCTAAATATTTGGCCGAATGGAAGAAGTGTGTGGCAAGGGTGAGGTGAATTATCCTTGAGGGAGCTCGAGACCACATTGTCTCAAGTCTCCATGGCAAGGAAACTATGTATGCTATGTGGAAAGCATTGACATACCCATTTCAGAACAACATTGACCATAGGAATTTGGCATTGAAGGACAAACTTCGAAAAATCAAGGACCAAGTTCACTCATTGTCGGGATGAGCTTGGAAGTGTTGGAATCACTATTTTTGAGGATGATATGGTGATCCTATCTATTCTAGGACTTCCTAAGACTTGGTATAGTTATCAGGAATATGTCAATGTGAGGGAGAAGCTGCCATGTTTGGAATGAATGTGGTTGGATTTGGTACAAGAGGATTTTCGAAAGAACACCAGAGATGGGACCTCTTCCAAGGAAGCAGAAGAGGACTTTGCCTTACCGAGTTAGGAAAATAAGACCAAGGGAAAGAAGTTCCAAGGTGAGGCAGACGGAAAGAAGATGGAATTGTCGAATGTCAAGTGTTTTCACTGTCACGAGCATGGGCACTATGCCACAAATTGACCACAGAATAAAGAAAGCAAGAAGGAGCCTGCAGTAGCTGTAGCAGCTGAAGATCTAGCTTCACAATTTGAACTTGATTTCACTCTCATTGCATGCATGACCAACATTTTCATGGGAGGCGTGTGGTATCTTGACAGTGACGCCTCATTCCATATGACAGGGAACATAGATCTCTTTAGTGATTTTGAGGAGAAATACTTCAAGCAGAGCATAGAGTTTGAAGACAACGGGAGCTATAGAGCTACCGAGATCGGTACAGTTAGGGAGTCTAGCTCCCCTCTCAAGATGATAGATGCGATGTATGTTCCAGGATCAAAGAAAAATCTTGTTTTAGTCGCAGTACTAGAAGACCGTGGCTATGATGTGATTTTTAGTAAGGGAAAGGTTTTCCTTAAACACATCGCCATGGGACAAGTGGAACAAATAGGTTCATGGGTCAAGAAACTGTATGCTCTTGAGGTACAAGATGCATGAAAATATTTGAGGAGTAATCCAAAGGTTAGAGAATTTGTGGTTGAGAGGGAGAGTGAATTACCTCTCAACATGCAGCCCCAAAAGAAGCCTCAGAAGCAGTCTCAGACAATTGGGGAGTAACCACAATTGGAGAAGTAGAGAGGAGACCGAGTCGAGACATCCACTCAATAAGAGACCTCTAGTAGGAGTAATTTCGAGCCAAGTGTGAGGTGGGGTGGTGTAAAGTGATAGTCCCAAGAGGGTTGAAATTGGGCAGGGTCCATTGAGAGGTTTTATCTCATGGATCGTACCTTGTTATGGGAGCCCAAAGTACATAGTAATGGGATGAATCAATAGCGATTGATGTAGTCAGAGATCAGAGTGAGAGAGGCTAGAGCAGTTAGATAACTGAAGAGCACAAAGAAGAGTTGACAATAGTGCAGAAAGGAAAAGTTAGTAGAAGAGGATATTTTTCAATCGAGAGAGGCAGTAGTAGTTAGAGACTTTGGTGACAGATGCATCATACTGATTCAGGTTGGATGCTTTTTCAGTTTCAAGAGTTGTTGTAGAAACAACAATAGAGAGAAGTGTTGCATGCAGAACATTCCAAAGGTTCAGGATTGGGATAGAGTTGAATTCCTTTCTTGTTGAGAGGGAGTGTTGAAAATAACAAAAAGAAATGTTAAAAATAACATCAAGAAATTCCAATTTAATTTTTCCTTGAATTAAATTGTGAAATAATTGTAAATTATTTTCTCATAGCAACTTGTAATAGTTAACTAACTTAAGTTGACTTAGTTAACTTAGGAATTTCAAGTTCGAAGTCTTTGTGAAGTCATGTATATGTTCTCCCTAAGTTTTAGGGGTCCAGGATGAGTTTATTTGAGTTGTAATTAGATAACTTAGTTTGATTGAGTTATAGACATTTAAACTAGTTCTAACGATTGGAGTAACTAGTAGAGGATTAGTAGTGAGTTGGTGCGTTGGTGCATCCTCCGGTGCTACTCCAGCTAACTGAAGATTCACTGATGAGAAACTCATGCATGTCAATTTAGACAAATACATAGTTGGTACTAGAGTGCAGGGACAATGTATTATCAATTGTACAGATCATGCATGCAATCAGTTGAGGACCTATGTCTGGATTGTGCAATTATTAAGTGAGGATTTCCCTTTAAATATGGGCTAATTCTCTAAGGAATTTTGCAAGGAATTAGGATCTTGAAGGCTATGAATTTGGCTAAGTATTGGACAAAGGAAGTCATTAGGCAAAGGATAGGAAATAATTGTGTAGGTTGAGCTCAAGGTTGAGCAGAGCATATTGTATTCATCCAAATTCTTTGACTATGAGCGCAACGAAATAGGGGCTTGGAGAGCTGCAGAATAGGCTAAGGATTTGGCTTGAGCTAGCTTGTGAGTTGAGAGTTGATTATACTTGTGCATGGATTGTTCTTGTGAGAACAAGCATTGTATTATCATCTTAGATTTCTGATTAATGCAATATAGATAGGTAGGGTTTTGAGCAGTGGATTTCCCCAAGAAAACTTATTGTTTTATGTGCCATTGATTTGCCTTCTTGTTCATATTTTTTTCATTGATCTATTGGATTCCATTGATTGAAAGTAGAATTAGATTCTTGTCATGTGATTTAGTAAATTGCATGAGCTTGCAAATCTATAGGAATTTCTACATGGTATCAAAGCTAGATTTGTAGAAATTTCTACATAAAGGTTAACCGTTGGTGGAGGGTATCCTAGATATGGTGGAATCGTTTGAGCTATGGACACTTGCATTCCATTGGGATAAGGAGGAGTTTAATAAACAGGATAATCATGACCAGGTTGCCCAGTTCGATGAAAAACTTGGTAAGATTAGAAAGGATGACTTTCGATCCGCTGGCCTTGATAAGATATTTGTGGTATAGTTGTTTTGCCAACAGGAATTTGTGGGATACCTTGGAATGATTGCCTAGATGGAATTTTCATCATTCCAATATTAGATTGACTGGTTAACACCTGTGGCATGCTTTGAGTAGGTTGGTTAACTTGCATCTATGGAATAGTTTGACCAAGTAGGTTAAATGGAGTTTGTAGTACACCTTGAATATGTTAGGTAGACAAGATTTGAGAAATCCTCGATACCGTTTGACTAGTTTGCATTTGGGATACAGCTTGAACAAGTTGACTCATTGGAAGCATAAAATAGGTAGGTTGACGTATGGATTGAACAGATTAACAAGTAGGAACCTAAGTCATATATGAAGCTGATCAAGAGGTCGACAATTGAGTTAATACCAAACCCAGTTGAATAGGAAAGGTAGGATTCCAAGGAGGAGCAACCATTCCTAGAAATGGGGCACTCGTAGGAAGATGAATCAAATGGGCATGAGAATCAACTTGTAGCATTTGATCAGTAGACGAGAACATTCCAACAATAGATTCCACCCCCCCCAGCTGAAAGATGAGGAGTGAACAAAGGCAACTTCCCCCCAGGGGGAGGGTACCTAGTATAGGACAAAGTAGGTCGTTGTAGGTGTCGTAATTTATTTAGAAACACACCATATTGTTGGTCCAAAGGAGGCTAGGTGCAACAGGTTGAATAGGTTGTGAGGCATTTTTTAAGGAGGGAACATATGGTATTCCATATGAATATTGTAAATGAGAAGTCCAATGACTAGTTGACACACCAAGAAAGGTTCCACACAATGACTAGAAACTAGGTGGCACTTACGAACCACCATACATGTGAGTTTCTGGTGAAGTGGGAAACATAAAAGTTGTTGCAACTTCGGTCGATTCACTCGTGATAGCATATACAGGTTGAGAAATCGTTGTTGACTTATACATGATTAGACTTTTCAAAGGAATTTTTCGAGGAAAGTTTAAAGGTGAATTAAAATGAGGATTTTGATGTAAAGGAACTTCTAAATGAGTATCATGGGTACCAAATGGAAAAGTTTGATAAAGAGGAGTCTTTGCAAATTTTACAGGAGATCAAGTTCGAGAAGACTCTTCATAAGGAATTTCCTCAATACTCAAAAGACTAGATGGAAGTGGTTCTCCACCAAGACCCAAAAACATAGGTTGTGTTTGAGATAAAAGCAAAGAAAAAGAAGAATAAGTTCTTGGAGTAGTTGGTTCAGTTATTTGTGGTTCCTGAAGTTGTATATCCTTAGGTTCTAAATTGTTTGAATATACAAATTTAGGTTCAATGATTTCATGTTATAACGACTCAAGAGGTTCAATTCCAACTACTTCAAGCTCGCCACTTTGTAAAGATGTAGTTTCGGGTTCTTGTTGATTAATCTCAGATGTTGTTCCAGAAGGGGTAGCTTTTGATGCACCACTTTCGGTAATTTGTGTTTTCTCGTTATTACAAAGACTAGGTGTTGCCTTTAGAGGTAGAGGAGGAAATATTTTCATTCTACGTGAATGACTGGGGTGTTTAGGGTGTTCTTCCATGGTGGATTAATTAATTTTAGAAAAATAAAGACACAAATAAAAATAGAAAGGGGTAACTAGCTAAAAGGGATTACCAAGTCACTGTGAATTGCAATATACCGTTGTTGGTATGTGTGGGCAATCTCCATGAATATTATGTTCAGTGTACCACAATTAACAAGGCAACCAACTCAGTTACCTATGGTAGTATTGCAACCTAGTGGGGACTTCCAAAATATACCGAGAGGTACGTGGAAGCACAATCCGTAGTAGTGTTTTATAATTCATAATCGTATGATGGGGGCGTTCCAATATACTTAGATGTAAGTGGAGCATAGTCCTATATACTCGAAGTTACGTGGAAGAACGTTCTGATATACTCCAATGTACGTGGAAAACCAACCATCCCCGGGATGTAATGCTAACAAGTAACGACAACTCTGAAACTTAATGACACCGAAACATGTCTTCTAGCCTAGACCATTATGTGTGTCATTAATATTCCAAATTCTCCCTAGGTTATTTGAATAAATTTTAAAGTTGATCTTGATTAAAGTTTTAGTTTCAAGGCTCATGAAACAAATTCACCTAAGCTTCCTATAATGCAACTAGCATGATTAAAATAACTCTTTTTCGTTCAAAGAAGATCTATCTAAGAGAAGGAAGAAGTTTCAAACAATGGTGTAGCAAATAATAACTTCCTAATTAAGATCTTCAAATGTAAAATTCAAATTCAATTCAAAGCCATAATGCATGAAGAAAATGAAAAATTTCTCATCTTTTCCTTTTCAATTTTCAAATGCAATGAAAAATGAAATGCATCTAGATTATTGAATCAAAATAATTCACGAAGACTGAAATTGTAATACAAAAATATTTTATCAAATCAAAATTTAAGAGAAGTGATCAAAAACCATAATTGACAAGAAGAAACAAAAACAAGAAAACTCTCCTCAAAAGGCAATCACACTCAAATTTAAACGAATTGTTGGTTTTACAAATACATTGACCAGTTCAGAGACTAAGGAAAAATCACTGCAATCAAAAAATAATTGAGAGAAAGGCATAAAAATGCAAATATTTTCATCCTACAGGACCATCACATTCTATATATGATAACTAGTGTGATTCATCACACTTACAGCAAGAGACAAGCGCACTAGGATGCTCTATCTCAGCACAAAAAATCGTTGTGTGTGATTTTTCTCAAAAGACGAAAACAAACCCTAGCAAACTCATAATTATACTTTCCTATGATTGATAATTGTTTGAACAAGTCAAATTGAGTCATTTTCAAAGGTCCTAAAAGAATATGCAAAGGAAACCACTAAAGGAACATCTTGTTCCCTAGTATGTTTGCCAAGTTGTTTGACAAATAATTTCCTTTTGTGGATAGAAGAAAACTCCCTAGATCTAGTGGCCTGATCTAGAAACAACAGAGACAAAATGACTTATGTTTTCCTTAGAAAGTTTAGAATATGGAAGAAAGACTTACCTGGAATCCAACACAAGCTATCCTCTTCTCCTTGCTTTTAAGTTCCAAATCCAAATCTAAATGCTAAAAGTGGAACCTGCAAAACAACTAAAACAAAAAAGAGAACCAAAATATACAAATAGCATATAATAACATCTCTAAACAATGAGTCAAGAAGGCATTTTGCTACATATGCATAAATGAGGCATAATTATAGGAAAAGAAAGCACTTTTTATATTAATCAATGTAGGAGGAGATAAAAACCTTTCAAATCTTGAACTTATAGATGTATCCCAACTATATTGTCCTTCCTTTGCCACAAAGAAAACCTTCAATCACAACTCAAATGCATGGATCGATAATGGATCCTTAGGCACAAAGAAAACATGAGGGAATAACTAAGAGTCTCCAAAAGCCAAGCTAGACTCTATGGGAGGTAGTGTATTTATAGGGTAAAAGAGGTGCTTTGGGATTTACCATTCTAGGAATTAGACCCACATTAGAGGGAAGATATGTTATAGGGATAAGAGATAAGGCCTCAAGAGTAGGAGTTCGGTATCTAATCCAACAGTAAATAGTTAAAATTGAAGGTTTTAACCTCGTACAAAAATTACCTGCATACAAATTCTAAGAATAGAAAATAAACAATGCGAGAACATATACACAAAGATTTTCCCATGCATCCTAAAACAGGGACTACCAGCTTGATTTTTTTCATTATGTTCCTTTCAATGTTACAATACATATATATACATGTCGAAGCATCCAATACCATGGACCGAATCCCATCGCGCCCAAAACCATGTGCGAAAACCATGCACAAAACCATAGGTAGGTTCGCCCCACCTAATATAGGGTCCAAAAAAAAGTCCCCGGGGCATTGGCCCGAACCCGTAGAGTGGGGATAACCACCCACCTAAAAGCCTCTATACAGGGGGGCTACTTCGGAATTTTCTAGAAAGAGAATATTAGAATTTTTATTTTTTTTACCGAATTCCAAGGGCCATCGCACTCACAGCGAAAGCAACATGGGCTAGTAAGTGCAATTTCTCCATGTACAACTTGAAAAAGTGCAATTTGCATGAAGGCTAAGTGTGATGGGTCCAAAAATTAGGGTTTTTGAGTTGTCTAACCTAGAATTCTTGGAACTTTTGGAGAGAGGACGCTCTTGGCTTTGCAGGGGATGAATGTAAAGTATCAAGGGATGTTGATTGATCCTGTTTCAAGGCCATTTGATTGGATGTGACAAAATGACTTGTAACAAGCAGGGTGTCAAAACCACAAGTGTAGATGCCTTCTGTTGACAGTGCTAGACCCTCCAACATGTCAAGGGATCTCCCCGATAAGAAGTCCCAACTAGACCTTTGACCGTTTGGATTAGGAGTCCCAGCAGTGGGTAGTATGGTATCGCCTTGACTGTGGTTGAATGCAGAGGTAAGTAAGATGTCCTTGTTAGTAGCAAGGGTGTGACCTTGCAGCAAGTCAAGGAAGGTTCATGAAAAGTTCTAACACATGGAAGGGGGGAAGAGTGCGCCCCTTAGAAACCTATGATAGTACACAACTTGAAAGGGAACACATGAGCAGAAAGACATCATTGGTTGTAAAGAAGGATAGTCGATGATCCAAAGTGATGGTTTATATCAACAACATGCTTTGATAAGATTCATACAAACACATACAGAATAGTCCATACATACATGCGTAAATTACAACTACATACATCATTAGGGTAACCAGGATAGTCGAGCTACTATAACAACATATGCATGAAACATGTTGGCTCTGTTATATTAAAAGAGTGAAATATCCAATCATACATACAACCATGACAACCACTAGCCCCGATAGTGGAACATTACAGTCACTGCCGCCTGCTCCTCCAAAGAGATGTACTAGCTCTGCACTGTGGAGAAGCCAAGGCTCATTTCAATACACTCCAAGCTTTCTCTAAGTTATACCTATAGGAAGATTGGCTCCCAAAAGCTTTTGCAATGAGCTATGAGGTTCTATAAATAGCAAAGGGTGGCATGAACCTTAACATTCCCCTTTGTGACTCTTCACCTACCCGCATGACTCTTCAACCTACACATGGTTGTTACATTCTACTATTGACACTTGGTCTTTAATTTTTACAACATGTTTACATTACAATCTGCACATGTACCCATGTGAGACAAAAATAGGCTTGAGTAAGCCATGCAAGGCATCACTAAGACTTGGAAATTTGTGGGAAGACTAACTCTTTGACATCCTCTCTATGATCGATTGTGGTGAATTGATGCCAAGCTTGGTAGTTTGTTATGGTGTCCATGTGATCTGTGGTGACGTCCTTCTGAAAGCGAACTCTTGCCTCCGTTGCATCCGGGTACATTGATTTTCCACTTCTGTCCAACTCATCAGATAACATGTGCATCATAGTCTTGAGTGCAGCCAAACAAACGACATACTGGTGCATAGTGTTTGTGCTCATCTACAAGTTTGTGTTGGTGGCTACGTGCATCAACTGATTGAAGTACATGTCCAACTCCAATCGGACTTGGTTCTTTGTCTTCGCCTCGGTGAGTGTGCCAATGTATGGGATCGCATGCACATGCATAATGACATCCATGCTCCTGAACACCTGTGCATGTGAAGCCTATAAACTGGTGATGCGCTGCGAGAGTTCCTCATAGTTCCGGATCTGACTCGGATGTGTGCCTTCAACTCCACTGCCTTTGGCTTCATCATATTTGGAAAGTGCAATGGGGATCTCTTGTACTTGATTGTCCATATTTTCATGTGATTGACATCAGTGTGTAAATTTGACAAGATGCGTGATCTCCTAGCATAGCGTGGTTGCCAACCATTAAGATGGACAACTGATTTATGCATGATCATGAACCTAAAGTACAACTTCCGCATGACTATCTCGAGAGACGATACTTCATCTTGTATCGCTCTCCTAAACTCTACTCTAGCGGATGTTGTAACCTGCTCTTCTCCCTGCTTGGCCGCTTGTAGCTCCTTAGACATGCGCTCGTTCTCAGCTATCAATAATATAACACTCGAGTTGGTGGCTTCGACATATGCTCTTGTAGCATCGGCCAATGCAGCTGGATGTCTGTGCACATCAGACACAATCACTCGTTCTTCAAATTGCGCAAGAGATACATGGACATATGGAGTGGGCACTCTCCGCGACTGCACAACTCTGTGTTGTAACTCGTCAAAAGATATGTTGTGCACATCCGCTTCCAAGTTATCCTCAAGGATTTTAGTGTCTCCTTGATCACTCGGGACTTGCTCTGCTTTCGGATCTAGTGAAGCCAATGGAGTGACCTCTTAGATCTAAGGCATGAGGTCAATATCCTGACATAAATCGGGTTGAACCATATCCGTGTCCATCTTCTCTAGCATCTATTCAATCTCCTGAGAAAAGTCCTTCTCCTAGGACTGCTCACCCTGTATGCTATGTGTCAGTTGTTTGGATGAATCAATAACCTGTATGGGTGCAGTTTCATCAATATGTGCATGGTGCTCCTCATATTGTTCCTATTCCTGTTGCGCTTCTTCTCTCTTTTGCACAACTCTTGTTCTTCCCTAAGTTGCTGCTTCAATTCCTGAAACTCCTTTTCTGCTTCCTCTAGATTTTTTTTCTCCCTTTGCCTTTGCACGATCCTCTTGTCGTGGTGTTGCTTCTTAGCCTCAATCTCCAAAGATGCTTTCAACACAAGTGGATCTTCTTTGAACTTTCATCTTTGCTCCAACTCTGCGTTGTCAACAACCTTACTCTCACCTTTGTCAAGTGCAGGTATGCTGCCCTCTGCTATTGTTGATGATGTTGTTGCCTTTTGTGTTGCTAACCATTCTACAACCATGTTGACCAGTTCATTGAGCTTGGAGAAGTGATAGAAATATCTCCATGGATCTTCCTCAGGCCAATGACACGTCTCGTGGATCCAAGGATGATAGGCTCTTGCATAGTGTTCCTTCTCTAAGAAATGTGGGTCATACAAATTGAAACTTTTGGTGTCAAAGGTGAACCTTTTGAATTCCTTTGTCTCGGCCTCAGCATGCTTAATATTCTATATCTCATACAACTCGATCTGCAAAGGAAGAGCAGGCCAAGGTGTCTTCTTCTTCTTATGTAGTCTCACTGACAACCCCATCGAGATGTGATACGCAACTTCTTGCATGACCATCTTATCCATGAAAAACTTCGGTAAAACATGCAGATCCCTCTCCACGTTGTACATATGGATGAAGGTGCCAAGGGGTGAGGCATACTAATCTGGTATTTCAATCAACACCTCCATTGCTGCTTATGACATGCAAGGTGGATCCTGCTCAAAGATCATCCTATATACCGAGGTGAATAAGTGTTCTGATAGTTGTATGATAACTCCACGAACGCTGCATTCAGAGAACAACCTGCAATAAGTGTGCACAGAGGTTTCTGAAGGTGTCCATGCCCAACCCAAGCCTTGGAACTACTAACAGGCACATAATGCATCAAGTATGTAAGCAGACATGAATAGCTTTGCTTGTTGCCCCTTGGGCGGATGTCGGGCTTTTGTTACTTGTTCCTTCGACCGGAGAGCCAACATGTTGGACCAATTGAAAGGTCTCCCTTAGTTTTCCAGTTGATCCAACACAATCACCCAAATCTACGGGAATCTTTTTGTACTCTCTTGGTCACATAAAAGGCATGCGAATATGACCAAGAGCTGATAAGTCTTTTGCATTATCCTTGTCTTGTACACTTGGTTGGGTGTCATCTTGAACATAGATGGCTAATCACCCAACTCTTCAAGAGGTCTCTTGAGTTTGCACTTCTGTTGGGTTTGGTGAAGGGTGTATCCATCATGATCACCGATTGTGGCAAGTGATACATATCCTGAAAGTCCTTTGCCCTGAAGGTAGCAAGTTTTGTTCCACTGAGAATTTTCAACACCATTTTCTTTGGATCAATATGCGAGACAATCAAGTGGATCATGTCCATGCATTGAAACGCAAGATACCTGCATGAAATCCAGTAAAAGCCAAACTTGTGTATGTTGACATAGAGCCTACAGTCCTCCAAATTATCCTCAAATGTGCCTGAAAATATGTTGTTGATGTCCTTCCATTTCATCTTGATCTCCTTATCTATGAACAACTTAGTGTCTTCATAGATGGGCAGGATCATAGACACTTTCCCGACTGCATCTCCAGTTGCACTCTCAACAGTGTCCTTTGACCCTGCTCTCTTGGAAGCCATTGTACCTATATTACTGAGAGACAGACAAACACCTATGATACCTAGAGGCAGAGAAACACTCATGGCAAGCAATCTGTCAGTTGAAAACCAAAAGCAACTTGAGAACTGACATGCAACACACATAGGTGACTAACTAGAAGGACTGCATAATTTTCACTAGGAGGTTGAGAGACTGACTACCAAAACTGTGCAGAACATAGTTCGGACTATCAGTGGGCTGACTAATTGCTAGAACTACATAGAGCACATACCAACTTGGCCTGCTAAGGACTGAAACTACGCAATGAGTAGTTTCATTTGGCTTGAATGCAACCTGGTCAAACTACATCTGCACAATTCCAGGGGCCAACAGGGCACTGCCTCTCATTATTGCACAAAGAAACCCTGGGAGGCCAATGTTGGGCAAGATCTACACAATTCTTGGGAGGAAGGCATAGCCTTCATTCTTAGGAATGTGAAGTGTAAGCTGGGTAAGGCAAGGTCCGAGCTAAGGTAGCCCATACCCTCCGACGGGGGACCGAAAACATGTAAAGGTTGAATGCATGTGTGAATTTGAGTCTAGACAAGAGTGAATGATCATGTATGAAAACAGCGAGTGAAGGATTCAGTAAATGGGAAGATGAGTAAATGTGTGAAGCGTGTCACTACAACAATAACCATTAGTGCAGAAACAATGTCATGCATGCGACAACAGTGAGATGCAATGAAAAGCTTGAAAAAGTTCCTCTACAAGCTAACATGCATTAAAACGACAACAAGAATTCAACAAAACCAACCAAACAACACTCGCACAAACCAAAATACAAAAAGGGACAAAAAAGCAACAAAATACATGAAAAGCGGTCTTACCCAGAAAAAGTTGATTTGAGTGTGCCGAATACTCCTAGATACAATGAGGAATGCCAGAGCTCCAAGATCAAAGTGAAGAATGAACTCTGAAGCATCAAGTAAATAGTTTTGATAAGATTAAGGTTTATGAGGAAAAAGTGACGCTTGGCAGGAGGCTTCTAAAACAAATTTTTCTTTTAACCCCCAGCTGCTAAAATGGATCCCTAAAATCTAGGGATGCTTTTTTCTTTTTTGCTTTTTTGTGAAAAATTAGCCCGTGCATGGAAACAAGATTTCTCAGTCCTGAAGGGAACAAGTCAGCTTGGGAGCACATTCAATGGACTGTGAGCCTTGGAGTGACTTCTGCACACTTTTTGGGTGAGTGGCTCTCGTTGTGCCTCTGGCTCTGTGCAATTTCTGGACTGAAGCCAAAGTTGTCGGCTGGATCTGCACAAATTTTGAGAGTAAGCCCAGTGATGGGATACTCTACACAATTTTTAGAGGGAAGGATTCCTTCTTTCTCTACACATTTCTGGAAAGAAGCAAACTACCTTGATGTTTTGCACAATTCTAGAGAGGAAGGTTGGTTCCCCTCCAATTCTGCACAATTTTCCAAGTGATCACAATAGCCAAAAAATTACCAAGTCTCGAGATGTCAGCTTGTGGGTGGAAGGTAAACAAGCTAGCAAACATAACTTGATAAGCCACCGAAACTCTACTCAAGCATATGTACCTGGACAGTGCAAGATATGTTGCTAAGGATGGTTGGTAGGGAGGCTCCAAAATGAAGTTAAGCAAAAATTTGGAGGGTGATTGTAGCCGCTACAACACCTTCAAATTGTTTGATACTAAAATATATGAGCTTTTGATTGAATAGAGTGACCAAGGCTTTGGAATTTGAATAAATTTTAAATTTGATATTGATTAAAGTTTCAGTTTCAAGGCTCATGAAACAAATTCACCTGAACTTCCTATAATGCAACTAGCTTGATTAAAAGGACTCTTTTTCATTCAATGAATATCTATCTAAGGGGAGGAAGAAGTTTCAAACAATGATGTAGAAAACAAGGACTTCCTAATTAAGATCTTCAAATGTACTATTCCAATTCAATTCAAAGCCCTAATGCAGGAAGAAAATAAAAAAAAAAAAATCTTTTCCTTTTCAATTTTCAATGCAATGAAAAATGAAATGTGTCTAGATTATTGAATCGAAAGAATTCACACAGACTGAAAATGTAATACAAAAATATTTTATCAAATCAACAATAAAGAGGAGTGGTCAAAAAACCCTAATTGACAAGAAGAAACAAAAACAAGAAAATTCTCATCAAAATGCAATCACACTCAAATTTAAATGGATTGTTGGTTTTATAAAGACAATGACCAGTTCAAAGACTCAGGAAAAATCACTACAATCAAAAGATAATTGAGAGAAAGGCACAAAAATGCAAATATTTTCATCCTACAGGACCATCACATTCTATATATGATAACCAATGTGATTCATCACACTTATAGAGAGAGACAAGTGCACTAGGTCACTCTGTCCCAACACAAAAAATCATTGGGGGTGATTTTTCTCAAAAGATGGAAAACAAACCCTAGTGAGCATATAATTATAATTTCCTAAGACTAATAACTGTTTGAACAAGTCAAATTGAGTCATTTTCAAAGGTCCTAAAAGGGTAGGCAAAGAAAATGACTAAAGGAACATCTCGTTCCCTAGCATGTTTTCCAAGTTGTTTGATGGATAATTTCCTTCTGTGGACAGAAGAAAACTCCATTGATCTAGTGGCTTGATCTAGAAACAACATAGACAAAATGACTTGCGTTTTCCTTAGAGAGTTTATAATATGGAAGAAAGAATTACGTGGAATCCAATGCAAGTTCTCCCTTTCTCCTTTCTTGTAATCTCCAAATCCAACTCCAAATGCTAAAAGTGGAACCTGCAAAACAACTAAAACAAGAAAGAGAACCAAAATATACAAATAGCATATAGTAACATCTCTAAACAATGAGTCAAGAAGGAATTGTTCTGCATATGCATAAATGAGACATAAGTATAGGGAAACAAAGCACTTTTTATATTAATGAATATAGGAGGAGATACAACCCTTTCAGATCTTGAACTTGTAGATTTATCCCAACTATGTTGTCCTTCCTTTGCCACAAAGCAAGCCTTCAATCACAACTCAAATGCATGGATGGATAATGGATCCTTAGGCACAAAGCAGCAACATGAGGGAATAACTAAGAGTCTCCAAAATCCAACCTTGAATCTATGGGAGGTATTGTATTTATAGGGTAAAAGAGGTGGTTTGGGATTTACCATCCTAGGACTTAGAGCCACATTAGAGGGAAGATATGTTATAGGGATAAGAGATAAGGCCTCAAGAGTAGGAGTTAAAGATCTAATCCAACAATAAATAGCTAAAACCACTTGGGAAATTTCTAGAAAGAGAATATTAGATATTATTTTTTACTTTTCTCAAATTCCAACGGCCATCGCACTTGCAGCGAAAGCAACATGCACTAGTCAGTGCAATTTCTCTGTGTACAACTTGCAACCGTGTAATTTTCATGAAGGATAGATGTGATGGGTCCAAAAATTAGGGTTTTGAGTTGTTTAACCCTAAATTCTTGGAAATTTTGGAGAGAGGATGCTCATGGCTTTGTAGGGGATGAATGCAAAGTGTTAATGGATGTTGATTGATCCTGTTCAAAAGCCATTTGATTGGATGCGACAAAATGACCTGTAATAGGGAGGGTGTAAAAAAAACAAGTGTAGATGCCTTCAAATTGTTTGATACTGAAATATATGAGTTTTTTATTGAATAGAGTGACAGAGGCTTTGGAATTTCCTCTACCACTTTTAGTTGGTCCTCATGGGTTTCGATTCTAGTGGGTTCCTCTTGATTTGGTGGATCAATTTTATTTATTTCCACCATTTTTTTTCCTCATATTCTTGCTCATGTACACCAAATATGTTGTTGGTTGGGAGGTCTTTTTTCACACAAATATCCCTTGGGCTATCACTTCTTATACCTTCTAGATACTTGTTTATATGATTCATGTTCCTTGTTAAGGAAACAAGGCCCTACTTCAAATGGTGTCATGTTTCTTGAGTTTTTTAACAACCTTTTACAAAGTGACTATAATCATGACAAGAGTTACACCTAAAGAGAATTTAATCATCATCTAGGATCTATGCATAGCTGCAACCCTCCATATTGAATTGGATTTCCTTTGGCATACCCTTTTCTAAATCTAATTCTAACCAAATTCTAGCACAAGAGTAAATATTCCTTTTAAGATAAACCCAATCTATATAATGACCCAAATCATTTCCTATGGATTTAGGAGAATCTTTTTCTTATAACAGGATTGGGAGATGTGGCAATATCACTCACACTAGCATAGTTAAAATTTCCACGAATGAATCAAAGTCCAAGGTCGAGTGGGTAAGGAACTATCCCTTGGAATTGATGAAGCAAGGACTTGATTTGAATATTTTATCTTGTTCTTCCTTGTTGTCAAATAAAAACAAATAATAATCTTGGCCACCATAATAACCAAAGATTTTACATGGGACAACAACTTGGTGCTTTGAGATCCATTCTTGGACTTCTTGAGGTTGCAAAAAAGACTAGTAAATTTTTCAATAAGAGCTTCCTAGTGTAACATTATGGCTTTCCTCTTCAGCTCTAGAGGCATATCCAGCTCATAGATGGCTCAACTATTTTCACAAACTTACTCTTCTCCAGGCATGATGTCCCTTCTCTAGGAAGGGTACACAAGTCCTTTAATATTGTATAAAAAAGGTGCTTTTATTAGTCCCTGATCGGGGTACGAGTAGGTGTAATGGTCTTGATGGGAACCGAGCCAAGGACAAAGTAATAATGACGGAAAAGGTAAGGTGGCTAGGTGACTACTCTCATTTACCTCCCTGCATCTGAAAGGTGTCGATGTGTGATGTTAAGATATTTGGAAGCTATAGGTTTCGTTCACCAAATTTGGATTTGAAGTCTTGTTTCAAGACTATTGTGTAGTTTTCGGCTCTGGGTAAGAGGCTCCTCCAGGCCCTAGGCTTGGCTACAGACATGTGGCTCTTGCATTTCCTTGCCTCTTAGTTGGTAAACATTTGGTATAGGTGTGCTCTCTTAGTTACTTCTAATTCTCTCCCCTTTGGCATGGTTCTCTGTCATTGCATGAAAATCATGATGGTTGTTTCTAATTTGATAAGTGTGGCTAGTCCTGAGGGTTCTTGGGTTGTTATTGAGGAAAGAATGGCTATACGCATTCTTTGCCCTGTATCCCTTGCCAATATTTATGTGTTCTTCAGAATTTTTCTTTATTTGATGGCTATGTAGTCAAAAATATTTTGGGGGCCTCATTTAGTGTTATGGGTTTATGGATTTTTAAGCAATTAGCTTCATTAAAGCAAGCCCAACATCTTTTGGTGATATGGGTTAATTGTGTAAAGCACTACCTTGCCCGATGAAGAGAAATGTGTTCAAAGGGCTTCATGGCTTGAAAGGCATTCAAGTTTAGCCCTTTGGGTTACATCTAGCTTACTATTGTGGATGAATGTGGGTCTTTAATCTTAGTCACTTATTGTTGTTCTGTGTTATGTCTGTTCATTTTTTTAGGGTTAAATCTTTTCTGGTCTGGTAAATTTCTCGTGCCTTCCAGCCTCTTTGAAAATAGGGTTTTGGCCTGGTCGGGTGCTATGAAGGGTGTTTCTAGATTTTCTTGGTTTCAATGTTATGCTTTGTTGGGTGGTTTGAAAGCCATTCTCATGGCTCATCCCTCCTCCTAGAAAAGGAATAGAAGTCGGGGGACCAAGCCCTGAGCCACAACAATTGTCGAGGGCGAGGCGACAACCAACCCCAACCTCAGCCATCTAGGGGCAGAGGACGTCGAGGATCGGTGCAGAATTTCCAAGAAGCTGCTCAGGTATATTTCAGCACTACACCTCCACCTATTCGTCAATTGATATCCAATTGGGAAACAAAGCTTAAGCAACAATATGAGTACTATGATATAGGCCTAGAGGAATGCAAGCATATAGTCTCGGAACCTAGTCACTCTCGTCGAAGATACACTTAGTACCAACATAAAGTTTATCTCTACTGGTTTATGAATAACATAGTGGAAAAAGCAATAAGATCCAGTTTTGTTGGGTCACCCAAACAAGAGTTCAAGTTACAGGGAATTGACAGAATTTCAATTGATCTAGTGTGAAATTTGGCTCCAAAATTTTTTCCTTAGCCAGATTGAGAAGCACATCTCTTGTCTCCTTGAGACAAAGTTGTTGGGTTATAGTGCTAGAGATTTTGTGCCTATGATTCCTCTAATGAGTAATAATTTGATTAGCATGGTCTTGTTTTTTGAAAATTTTGTGTAGCTCACATGATGGGTTTATAGTCTTTATGCTTATGTTTTAGTTATATAGATATTAGGACAAACAAGGATATTTAGACCTACATTGCACTACTAGACAGTTTGAGAACCTTTAAATTTTGGATGGCTTACAATGCGGTTAGATGGCCAACAGACTCAGTTTCCCTATGGGTGGTTTTAGGCCATCTAACATTGTTGGATGTTTATGTAAAATCTATCTGCTTTTTGAAAAGGAATAGAAAGGATCTGCCAAGCTTACAAAAAAAAGGTGCTTCTATTAGAGAAAGAAATAGTAACAACTACTTAGTTTAGGAGTGATTGATTCCATCACAACGGAAAATCAATGACCAATTACATAACGCTGAATGTATACAAATTCCTGCAAAAAGTCGTCCTTAACTCTATATCTCCAAAATGGCAGACCTTCATAGTCTTGAAACTCCCTGTAAGATATTCACCAAAAAAAGAATAATCAGCCAAATGGGGTTTGAACGAGAGGCTAAGTGTTGTCGGCACTCACAGGAGGCGGTGTCTAGTGGTTAGACGAAGGCAGCATGGGCGTAGAAGATGGCAATGGCATTTTGGACGTCTAGACATTTTACTTATTTATTCCTTGTTTCTTTCTTTCCTCATCTCATATTTGGCTAAACGGGTCTGCCAAGTGTCACGCCCTGGTTGGTTGAGATATGGTCAACTGGGGCTGCCAAGTGTCATACCTTGGTTGGTGTTGATCCAACAAACCAAGGGTTGCTAAGTTTCATGTCCTAGTAGGATTAGATTGGGCCAATCAGGGCTTGCTAAGTTTCACACCCTGGTACATCGAGATGGGGCCAACTAGGACTTGCCAAGTGTCACGCCCTGGTTATCCTAAATGGGGCCAGCCAGGGCCTGCCAAGTGTCTTGCCTTGGTTGGCTTAGAATGGGCCAAACAAGGCCTGCCAAGTTTCATGCCCTAGTTCACCAAGATTTGGTCAACCAGGGTCTCCCAAGTGTCAGGGAATGGATGGCCAAGATTTGGCCAGCCAAGGTCTCCCAAGTGTCAAGCCTTGGTTGGCCAAGATTTGCCCAACCAGGGCTTGCCAAGTGTCATGCCCTTGTTGGCCAAGATCCAACCTACAATGGCCTGCCAAGTGTAAGGCCCTATTTGGTCGATATCTGACCAACCAAGGCATGACACTTAACAGGCCCTAGTAGAGTAGATCTTGGCCAACCAGGTCTTGCCAAGTGTCACACCCTGGTTGGCTAAGATCAATCCAACTAGGGACTTCCAAGTGTCACACCCTAGTTGGTCAAGAACTGGCCAACCAGGGCCTGCTAAGTGTCATGCCTTAGTTGGCCCAGATGGGGCCAACCAAGGCCTTCCAAGTGTAATGCCCTGGTTGATTAAGAACTAGCTAACCATGGCATGCCACCAGGGGCTACCAAGTTTCAAGCCCTAGTTGGTTGAGATTTGTCCAACTAGGTCTGCTAAGTGTCACACCTTGGTTGGCCGAGATGGGCCTAACCAAGTCTTACTAGGTGTCCCACCTTGGTTGGCTAAGATCGGGCCAACTAGGAACTCCCAAATTTCACATCCTGGTTGGCCGAGAAATTGTCAACCACTACCTGCTAAGTGTCATGCCAAGTTGGCCCAGATGGGGCCAACCAAAGCCTACCAAGTGTAATGCCTTGGTTGGTCGAGAACTAGCCGACCAGGGGCTGCCAAGTTTCACGTCCGAGTTGGCCAAGATCTATCCAACCAAGCCTGCCAAGCATCACACTTTGATTGGCTGAGATGGGGCCAACCAGGGCCTGACAAATATGATGCCTTGGTTGGCCCTGATCCGGCCAACCAGGGCCTGCTAAGCGTCATGCCCTGGTTAGTTGAGATCATGCTAACTAGGGCCTCCCAAGTGTCACGTTGTGGTTGGTCCGATGGGGCTAACCAGGGCCTTACAAGTGTCATTCTCTATTTGGCCTAGATGGGGTTGAAAAAGGCTCGCCAAATGTAATGCCCTAGTTTTCCAAGATCTACCCAACTAGGGATTTCCAAGTGTCACGTGTTGGTTGGCCGAGATCGGGCCAACTAGGGACTGCCAAGTGCAATTCTCAGGTTGGTTGAGTTCAAGCCAACTAGTGACTTCCAAGTGTCATGCCCTGGTTGGCCGAGATCAGCCCAACCAAGACTGAACAAGTGTCACACCCTGGTTGGCCAAGATTGGGCCAACCAAGGCTTGTCAAGTGGTACGCCTTAGTTGGATAGAATCAGGCCTACAAAGGCCTGCCAAGTGTCATTCACTAGTTTACAAAGATTCGGCCAACCAGGGCCTAATAAGTGTCACACCCTAGTTAGCCAAGATTAGGCCAACTAAGGAGTAAGCATCATGCCCTAATTGGCCAATATTTGCCAATGAGGGATTTCCAAGTGCATGCCCTAGTTGGTCAAGATTAAGCCAACCACGGAGTGCCAAGTTTCATGCCCTATTTGGCCAATAAGAGAATGCCAAGTGTCACACCCTAGTTGGATGAGATCAGGCAAACTAGGGAGTGCCAAGTGTCACACCTTGGTTGGCCTAGATCAGGCTAACCAGGGACTACCAAGTGCCATTCTCCAGTTGGCCCAAATTTAACCTATCAGTGCTTGCCAAGTTTCATGCCTTGGTTGGCCCAAATCAATCCAACCAAGGCCTACCAAGTGTGACGCCCTGGTTGGTTGAGATTAGGACAACCATGGCCTACCAAGTGTGACACCCTGGTTGGTCGAGATTAGGCCAACTAGCGCCCTCCAAGTTTGACGCCATGGTTGGTCAAGATTAGGTCAACTAGGGCCCGCAAAGTGTGACACCTTGGTTGGTCGAGATCAAGCCAACCAGGGCCCGCCAAGTGTGACGCCCTCGTTGGCTGAGATCAGGCCAACTAGGGCCTGCTGATTGTGAGGACCTAGTTGTTCGAGATCGATCCGACTAGGGCTTGCCAAATGTTAGGCCTTGGTTGGTCAGATTAGGCTTACCAGGGCCTACCAAATGTCATGCCCTAGTTAGCCCATATCAAGCCGACTAGGGCCCGCCAAGTGTGATGCCTTGGTTGGCCGAGATCAAGCCTACCAAGCCCTTCCAAGTGTCAGGCCTTGGTTAGCCAAGATCATGCCAACCAGGCACTGCCAAGTTTCACGCTCTAGTTGGCGAAGATCAGGCCAGCCAATCCCTTCCAAGTCTCAGGCCTTATTTGGTTGATATTAAGCCAACCAGGGCCTCCCAAGTGTCAAGCTCTGGTTTGACAAGATCAAGCCTACTGGGGTCTACCAAATGTCAGGGCCCGGTTGGCCGATATCAGGCCAACTAGGGGTTATTAAGTGTCAAGCCCTAGTTGGACGAGATCAAGTCAACCAAGGCTTGCCATGTGTCAGGCCCCAATTGGCCGAGATCGGGCCAACTAGGGCCTGCTAAGTGTTAAGCCCTAGTTTATTGAGATCGAGCCAACCAAGGCCTAACAAGTGTCGTGCCCTATTTTCCCAAAATTGGGCCAACCATGGACTGCCATGTGTCAGACCTTAGGTGGTCGAGATCGATCCAACCAGGGCCTGCGAATTATCACGCCCTGTTTGCTCGAAATCGACCAACCAGGGCCTATCAAGTGTCACACCCTAGTTGTTAGAGATCGGCCCAACCAAGGCCTTCCAAGTGTCATGCCCTAGTTGGCCCAAATCAAACCTGCCAAGTGTCATGCCCTAGTTGGTAAAGATCGGGCCAAGTAAGGATTGCCAAGTGTCACGGCCACTTAAGTGCTTGATGGTAAGTTTTAACAGAAAATTCAAAAATTGTTGTTAAAAAAATTAACATTTATATATCTATTTATGTTTGCAACATATGTTAATAAACAATTTATTCAAAATTTTGACTTCCATATGTATTTACACAAGCACTGGAATGGTATTTAATGCAACTCTTTCGCTAGTATCTAAACATTATATGCTATATTCTGTAACAAATTAATTGTTGGTATCATATAGCATATCTTTTTAATAAATTGGATGAAATTGTTCTAATTTAGTACAATATCTATTATAAGTGGTATGGTGAATTTCGACTTAACCTTGTATTGTTAAACATTACTTGACGCTAGGGTTTTCTTCTGCCCAATTTCATTTCTGCGATCAACAATTGAACTTGGTTTCCAATAAACTTTTCAATTGTAGCTTATTGCAACATTTTGTTGCCTCATTATTGAACTTCGTTATTTATTTACTTGAGTAATGCACATTCTTTTCTTGTGTGCACTAGCGCGTGGTTATGTAAGAGAATAAGAAAGGTGATATGTTGAATATTCAAAACCTACCTGTGTTGCAGCAAGCATATCTAAGAGTTGAGATGAATATGACATTGTATTTTAGCTTGTGATTATTGGTCTTAATTATGGTCAACCAATCCCGACTTTGGTGGGCAAAGCTTTATAGAAATTCAAGTCAATAAAATCTTAATCCTAAGGAGAATGTGTATAGATAGAGTAAGGAAATGGATGAAATTTATCAAGTTCATTATGCTAATGTTGCCTCTATTGTGATGATTTGTGTGGCGTTATAGGCCACCAGATATCCTTCAACCTAAGAATCATAAACTAACATTTCAGTTACTCCAAATGTCTACAAGGTGGGTATGAAAGTTTTTATATCGTTGTTGATTAGGGATTTTTCTCAAAGGATACTTTTCTCTTCTTATGTTTATTTTCATTTGCAAATTTTACTAATCATTCTCTAATTTAGGTTATTGAAGTTGGAGCCAAATCACTGGTAGCAGGATCTATAGTATTTGGAGCAGAGGATTATGTTGAAGGTAGGTTCTTATTCACTAAATGATCAATAAATTGTAATATCTCGTATTGTCCAGATATGTATTAGAAGTTTTAGGAACTAGTAATATTCAAGGTTGTACAAGCAAAAGATGAGTTTTGTGTTGCATCTATTAAGGGTAGCAAGACCAATAAGAGTGAACACCAGTTGCAACATCAAACCATTTTTAACAAGTTGAATTTTATGTAGTATATGGTTCTGATTCTATCGCCAGTTGATCAGATTGATCTCTTGTTTTGCCCAAAAACAAGTTGGAACTGATGTCAAGGGTCATTAGTTTCCATTCTGTGGAAAGTGTAATATTATCTATTATTTTTCATTCTCCACGTAACTTGTTTTCATTCTCCATGTAACTTGAAAATCACACAGATAAGAATGCTTGTCAACTTATCAAAGTATACAAGTCTGCAAATTGTATTAAAATCTTAAATGAAAATTTATTCCTTAAAATTACTCCAGACCTATAAAAAGGGAAACTTTTAATATGCATATTTTTTTCTTTTGTGGATTCTAAACACATTCCAGATCAGGATGTAAGCAAATGTAAAATTATATATACCAAAGAATGAAAAAAATTATGCATTTAAATGGTTTTTATCTGAAGGGGAAATCCAATATATGACGACACGAGTTCCAAAACTGATCATATATTTTTTTTAGTACCAGCTTTTGGAACATTAGGGGAATTTTTAGGTCTAAAATGGGACTCCTAAGAAAAATGTACAACCAAAATAAATTTTATAAGAACCAATAGGATTCAAGATGATGATATTAACCATTGGGGATGATTCACCATTTTTTGAGTAAAAAGATTAAAAAATAACAAAATAATTAAAATATTTTTTCAACTCATATTTTAAACTTATCTCCCTAAGGTTTTACTCAAATTTTGAGTGGGATTACTCGTTTGATGAAAATTTTAATTCCACGTCCAAGGAGTACCCATGTTGCATACTTTCGATGGACCCTACTACACAAAAAATGATATATACATGAGAAAACGTGATTGCAATCACATTTTAAATGTATTTCTCATTTCCCAGGTAGGAGGGTCCATCGAAAGTATGTAACATGAGTACTCCCTAGATGCAAAGTCAAATTATGCATCCAACGAGTGTTGTTTCTTAAAATTTGAGTAAACCCATAGGGAGATAAGTTGAAAATATGAGTTGGAAAAATATTTTTTTCCCTCTAAAATTTGATGATGTAATCAAATCTTATTTTATTATTTCCACTATTATTTTATAATTTCCTTAGGAGGCCCACTTTAGACCTAAAAACTCCCCTAATGCTTGTGGCTTACCTTTTCGACACGATTATAATAATTATTATAGACGATTTGTGAGGCGTTATTAAATCATCATGAAGATCCTTTGAAGGCAATGCCAAGAAAATGAGATATATAGCATTGCATTTTATCTTGACAGGCATATGCTAATTAAATATTGAAGTCGTGAGTAGTAGAAATGTTTTCCCGATGTTTATATTTTATCCACCAAGACTCCCTGCCATATGTTTTTACAGAATTTTGGGTTTCTGACTTGAGAGATGTTTATAAATTTAATCAATGATATCTTTGAGAGGACAATGAAGTTTGCAATAATATTATAATTTCATCATTCTTGCACTTTGTTTTTCTCACACTTGCTTCTATAGTCCACAACTTGCCTTCATCTCATGATGGATTAGTGTGAGAACTGTAGAAATGGTTCCCAATTGTGGGGTTTTGATTCACACACTGAGCTCTTTTACACGAGGAGGCAAGATGAGAATGTGTTGGCTCTTGAAATCAAAAATATTGTAGAGAAAGTTCATGGACATTGTCTGTGATCTCTGTTCAGGGAATGAGGAACATATTATATGGCATCCATTAAATTCATCCCAAAATCACTGGTCTACTAACTACAATAACAATTTCTAAACTTGAGTAGAAATTGAATTTCACATGAAGACAACCATGAAAAAATCTGGCTGTAAGTGCTTATCTAATAAGGAAATTTAACTCACAAATATCCAAGGTAACTCATTACAACAACAAAATTTAACATGGGTTATCTAACATAAGCACGAGGTAGATAAGTCTTTCCAAATAAAATTACTTGAAACAATTAACACCAAATATTCATTACAACATCCAAACACTTTTACAAACACACCAAATATTCATCTTAACATTCCAAACATTCTGATAGACACATTCTAGAGCTCCCAACTTCTTCTTCTTTTCAATAAATATGTAGGAAAGAAAATGAAAATAAGAATTAACATGGGAACAATGGTTGTCAGGGAACAATTTAGAAAATTTACCTCCTAGCCATAGTAAATTTTACACAATTGTTAGGCTCTAGAATGACATGAGCAATTGGTTCTCTCACTCTCTCTAGGATAAATTAACTCTCAATGTCAACAATATTATGATAATGTGATTTAAAATGGTTATGAAATGGGTGTAACACTCAATATTTGCAAAATTAATTAGGCATGGTATGAAAGTTATAAAACATTGTGAATCAATGTAAATATCTAACTTGAATAATGTAAATGTATAACTTGAATAAGATAAGAATGAAATAGAAAAATGAAAGAATTAAAAAAATTAAAATTAGGAGAGAAGGTTGAGGAATGAGAAACAAAGGGTCATGTTTGTTGGCTTTCTTTTACCTCCTATATCCCTATTTTTTATTGTATTTTATTCTCAATGGATTATTTTAGTAGAGAGAAAGAGACAGAGAGAGCCTTAGGAGCATTATAATCAGATATTGTCAAAATGAAGAAACTATGACCCATTTGAAGTTAGATTTCCCAATTGGGTCTCTAGGGTGAAACATTTGTGTTATGGCGTGTTTCATTTGTTGTATGAACTAGATTTATAAGTTGAACCTCGATTATGTGCTTCAATTCTAAGGTAATATGCACATTATTATTAAATTATAGACTTATGTAGTAATATAATTCATTGGTTCTATCTTTGATGACACATAATGGTTGTTTAAGATTGAGCTTGGTTGAAAGAATAAAACCTCTCTCAATTGTGTGATGGTTTATTTTCTCACCAATTAAAATGCAAAGAACTATAAAACTAGTGCACATTCTTTTAACCTTGCAATCGTCGTCTCTAATTATTGGGTTATACACATAATTCCACTCTCTTCTTATCCTTGGAGTGGATTGTGGGGATTATAAATCGTAAGCCTAATTTTTGAATAACCTAGATCATTCCATACTTTTCTTAAAAGGAATTAATGGCTGCAACTTGGATATTTATTGGTTTTGGTTGTGGGTTGCTGGTTGAAGGGTTGTAACTCAGTTATTGTATATTGGTATCTGTGAAGGGTTGTGGCAACGAATTGTTTGGAGTTCCTCCCAACCAAACCAAAGTACATTATAAATCAATGTTTCGTGTATTGAAGTTTTAGAGTCAAAGAGCGGTTTGGAAATAATTTTGGGAGTTCCCCCTCTCGTTTATTGAAGTGTTATTTATGTACATTATTCGTGTTGTTTATGAATGAATCCAATTGTAGCTGAACTTAAGTTAATATAAGTAAACTATAATTGAAGTTAAGCTTTGAAGTGGCTATTGTAGTGAGATTTGATTGAAAACCAATTTCACAAGTATAAGATATCGGTCTTGGCATAGGGTACATGTGCTAAAGGCATAGTACGAGCATTAGTAAAGTCAAGTTGGTTTCACCATTGACGCGAAAGTGCGCGATGCTGCACACCTTAGTGGACTCAGGAATCTCATAGCTCAGAGGTGTGCCCTGGTGGTGTGACACCCAAATTATGAGGCTAGACATTGGCTTGCCTGAGGGAGGTTATTTCTAGGAGGGAAACCTCACCATGTTTTGAGGCTTATATCATGCCTTCAAGAGGGATATTGAGCCTCTTGATCCTAAAATATTTCATCCTTTGGGGAACGACCCTCTATCTTCAGTGGTTTTGTTTACATTTGGCATACCTTGCTTATTGTCTTAGTCTCCTTTACCTTGTGGATGGCAAGTGAATTTCTGGTAAATTTTCTAGGCTAAGGAGTTGGTGTTGCCTTTGCCTCTACTTGAGCCAACCCAAAAATGTTATCAGAGGTATATAACTTGCTTGGGGAATGAGATTACCATGTTTGAATTTTTAGCATGCAAGAGTAGTCTTCCACTTGTGAATCATTCATGACAATGACGGGAATTAGTCTTTTCCATTTTTTTCTTTTGTCCCTCTCGTTATATGTTCTCGTTTTTTCAATTCTATTTTTGGTTTGCTCACCAATGATTGATTCCCTCTAAGTCATTTTCATTATTAGGGCCCAACTTGATATACTTCTTCCTAGATGGTTCGAGTCAACATGCTCCTTCCTTCTTGTTGTTTCAATGGAATGTTGGTTTTGGTTGTTGCATCTTGTAGACTACAACTATGGGATTGATTAATCATTTATCCAACACATCCTCGAAAAAATTATATATATATAATAAATTCCTCCTTATAGAGTGTTATATACATTTAATGAAAATAAAAGATAATTGTGATTTTTTTTTATAGAGAAGTTTGTTTTAAAAAAGAATTGGGAAATTTTCAATATAATTTAACATAGATTTATATCGTGAATGTTATGTGGTTGTTGTGGAAAATAGAATCGACTAGCATTCTAGGTGGATTTTTTAAGGTTTGTATTAGTTTATTTTTAAAACAACATCAACAATTATGTCGATTTCAATTCATGTTACCCCAAAGTTCTAACCATTCGCCGATTCTTGCCATATCTAGAGGATAGGATAACCTTCCCTAGATAGCCTTTCTCCCATAGAGGCAAAACTGACATAGCCATCTTCTCTATAACCTTCTTTTTTATACTACTGTGACAGATGAGTTAGCAGTTTTGAAGAAGGTTGTTTGGAAGGGTTCATTCAATAATTCTGTCCATGTGAAAGTAAAAGAACCAAAATCACACAATGGTGCAAGGAACACAAATATATTAGGCAACTTTGTTTGGGATAAGGAGCAGTACTTGGACTGATTCGGGGTGATTTCAGAGGGGGGGGAAATAAAATTGTTATATCATCCTTAACAAAGGATGTGACGATGTGGTGGAGAAGGTGAGAAAAACAAATTGCTTTTGGTAACATGAAATCGGCCATCACCATTTGGGAGAATATGAAGGAAGGCTTGATAGCTTGTTTTGGACCACAAGATGAGACTTGGGGTGCGAGAGCGAAGGTGAAGTTTATGAAGCAAAGAGGGACCCTACAAGCACATGGAGTATTCAAGTATGATGCTGGTGCTTCTGGATATAGCTGAGAAGGATAGGTTGTTCAATTTTGTGATTGGGTTGCAAACTTGGGCTCAAGTTGAAGTAAAGAGGCAGAAGGTTTGATCTCTTGAAGAAGCCATCACTGATGCAAACAAGCTTCTAGATTACCGTGAATGCAAGACATAAGGGAAGGAGCAAGGTGAGAGGAGGAAGAAATCAGATAAAAGGAAAGAGAAGCTTTCGAAGGAAGATGGAATGAAGTTGGGTGGCTTTTTGAAGGGGGGAGAAACCTCTTGTGTGTTGGTTGTGTAGTGAAGAGCACATGACCAAGCATGTTCCATTAATGCAGAAGACGACAACTTTGCAGCAAGTCGAGAAGGAAGAGAGAGAACAAGGTTCTTGTGCATCAGGAGTTATGTAGGTTTTAGGAGAAACTATGGTGAAGGAAGCTACCTCGAAACATGATCCGGAAAGGAGGAAGCTAAATTTCATGAAGATGAATGTAGTTGGGAGTCTAGTGATGGCTATGTTGGATAGTGGAGCATCTCACAACTTCATGAAGGAAGATGTGGCTAGGAGATTGGGACTGAGGTTCGTTCCAACCATGCATCTTTTAAAGCGGTGGATTTAGAAGGAAGCATAGTCCTTGGGATAGCGACAACTGTTCTGATGAAGATTGGAAGTTGGCAAGGAAAGGTGGACTTCACTATCATTAGGATGGATGACTATGAAGTTGTACTTGGCATAGATTAGTTTATGATTGAGTATGAGGTTGTGCCGGTACTGCACTTGGGGAAACTATTCATTCATGTAGGAATGATGGAGCCATCGATCGTTCCTACCGTGGGAGCTATGGCAGGAGAATGCAAGATGATAGCCATTTTTGTGGAGGTAGGAGAACAGTAATATGAGGTTCGTGAGAGGAACCATTTTTGTTGAGGTAGGACAACTAGAATATGAGTTTCATGAGAGGTTGGATTGGGTGGAGTCCATGCTCATGGTACACTCAAAATTGATAGCGGTATTGTTAGATGGTTTTCTAAGTTTATCGGATAGGCCAAAGATGATGGATGTGGGGCCTTGCACTAGAGAGTGCATGGTTGTTGATGCCCAAATTTCTATTGTTGAAGAATGTAGAGGGTATGAGGATTAATGTGAAGAGTATGTCGATTTGGAGGAAGAAGATGTTCACAGATGGATTGAGTGTTGGGAGTAGGAACCAGACCAAGAAGAGGATGAAGATGGAGGGATGCCCATGGGTCGGGATGGAACCATGAAGACAGATATACTAGGCCATAACAATCCAATTTCGATGAAGTTGATGGAAGAGAGTATGGGTAGCTGTTCCTTTCCACCTTTAAGAAAGTATATTGTAGAGAAGTATGGAGGGTTCATACTAGGTATGGGTGGATTCTTGTCAGAGACGAAGAGAGATGGCCTTGTGATGTGGAAAGGTAAGTCGTATGACTCCCACATACCACCCTCTTTTTGAACCTCATGGAGGAGATGGGCTCACTGTAACTTGCTTGGGATGGTGAGATCGCTTGGAGCTTGAGATGCCATTGAATGGCACCTCGTGATGAGAGAAACCAGAAGAAAGATCGTGTGACAGGGAAGAGGTGATAATGGTTGCACATGTTTGGGTGCATGTGTTCTTGTGGAGTTGATGCTATGGTTAGATTAGCTACCTGACTAGTCAATTGCCCGAGGGGATCCAACACATGTCGTTCTTACAAGTGGCAATACATGAATAGATATTGTATATACGTTGGAGATCAGATTCTTCTATATCGATGAAGACAATTGATGTGAATGTTCATGATGAGGACAATATTCAGGATTTGGTGAAGAAATTTGTCGAGGGGTGTGTTGTCGAGGATGACGACCATTTTGAAGTGGGTGTGGGGATGTCAATCCCTTTGGCTAGGCACCGAAGCATGCCTGAGTTAGGGCAAGTTGAGTTTGGTGGAAGGATTGGGTCAGCATGAAGAGCACGCCTGAGACGTGTTCGATGGAAAGAATTCAGTGATACAAGCGCATGAAGAGGGTGGAATGATTGGAACAAATTGGAGAGTCGACATGACGAGGATGCCTAGTCAATGCGCAACTGACAAAGACAAGGCGTGCCCAACTGAGATAGGGTTGATCGACAACAGGGTGTGCCCAGCTAAGACGTGCCAGACTGACGACAAGGTGTGCCTCACTGAGACCTGCTTGCTTGATTTGCGAAGGTACTCAATCAAAGATGAGACGTGAATGCACATGACCGAAAGTGAACCAAAGGAAAGTTTGTATGCGAGAAACGATGCGACATAATTTGGGGTTTATGATCGGCTTGAACGAAGGAAGGTTGGCTCGAACGCCCAACTGACACATCCCTTGGAAGAGGCACAACTGTTCATGGGGGGTGACTCATATATATAAGATGAGAGCAGAGGAGTTAGAACATCAACCAATCGAAGATCAACAACCTCTCATTGCAAGACAAGGAGGAGACAACGAAGGAAGAAGAGAGTTGGGTCTCACGAAGGAGCTTGCTCTCTGAAGCAAGCTGTGGAAGGAAGTTGTGTGAGCTTGTGGAATGAAGTATTGTTGAGGGTGGTACGCCATGGGGTATTTCTGTATTAATGTGTTGTGTAGGTTGAAGGGCTGCAACTTGGTTATTTCTTGTGTTTCGTTGTGGGTTGCTAGTTGAAGGTTTTATAATTCGGTTATTGTATATTTGTACTAGTGAAGGATTGTGGCAAGGAACTATTTGGAGTTTGGCCCAACTGACCCAAAGTCCATTATAAACCGAAGTTTTATATATTGAAGTTTTATAGTCAAAGAGCAATTGGGAAATTGTTTTGAGAGTTTCCCCTCCTGTTTATTGAAGTGTTATTTTTCTACATGATTTGTGTTGTTTATGAATGAATGTGATTATTTTTGAAGTTAATTGAAGTAAACTGTAATTGAAGTTAAGTTTTGAAGTGGCCATTGTACCGAGATTTGATTGAACAGTGATTTCGCAAGTATAAGATATCGATCTCGCTAATAGGGTACATGGGCTAGAGGCATAGTATGAGCATTAGTAAACTTGAATTGCTTTCTCCATTGAGGAGAAAGTGCACCGGTGCCGCACACCTTAGGGTACTCGAGAAGCTGATAGCTCGGAGGTGCACACTGGGGGCATGACAACCACATTTTGATGCTAGACATCGGCTTGCCTGAGGGAAGTTATTTCTAGGAGGGAAACCTCACCATCTTTTGAGGCTTATACCATGTCTTCGGGAGGTATATTGTGTCACTTAATCCTAAAAGGCTTCATCCTTTGGGGAACTACCCTCTATTTTCGATGGTTTTGTTTACAATTTGGCATACCTTGGTTATTGTCTTAGTCCTCTTTACCTAGTGGATGACAAGTCACTTTCTTGTAATTTTTCTAGGCTGAGGAGTTGGTGTTGCCTTTGCCTCTACTTGAGCCAAACCAAAAATGTTATTAGTGGAGGTATATAGCTTGCTTGGACAATTAGATTACCATGTTTGTATTTTTATCATACAATAGTGTTGGAATAAATTCAAAATTAGGTAAGCTTATTATTTCATTTTCTATACATGACATTTGTCTGTGATATTTATTTCTTCTTTCTTTGTTTATTATGTTTATGTTCATCATCAAATAAATGGAAAAAAAATGCATATCACAACCATAAGAGAGAGACACGAGAAATAGGCTCCAAGCCACGGAAAAAACCCTCCACAAGGGGGCTCTGTTCATGGTAACATGATCTTCCAAATGTTTCATTCCTTTGGTGTACCTTTGTACCTTTAGGGGCAATTTATAGTAATACTTACTATGACCACTTATTCAATAAGGTCAATATTGTATACAATATGTGCCTTTTTAAGTAAACCTAACTAACATTGTAGCACCAATTATTACCGAAGCCACAAGCTAGTTATGTTCCAGAGTAAAATTTATTATTACCTAAAGAGTTTTGGATGATTAGGAAAATTGTAAGATTGTGGGCTATACTTAATTCAAAACCAATATTCAAATGACAATATCCTTCATGGTTGTTCATTCATCAAGTATTGGAAGAATTTCAATTCTTCATGCTCAAAGATTTGAGGTATTTCTCACTTATGAACAATATACTCTATTAGCATATCTTTATGAATAATTGCAATTGATGGTTTAAAGGTATTTGTTGTATGAGGTTATCATCACATTACATGTGACATAAATTACCAAAAGGCAATGAACTTATGTATTAGCATGGATCTATCTTAACGTTGGATGTATTAATCATTAAGAGGGATTGAAAAATAACCAAGTGTAAATATTTTGTCACTTAAAAAATCTAAGGTTAAGATCGATTTATGCTATTTTTTTCCTTTTGTATCAATTCTCTTTTTTCCCCTATTATTACATTTGGCATTAGAATTATTTCGCTCTATTTTATTAGTGATATCCACTCACCCTCACATGTGACCCTTCTCATCCAAACTAGGCCATAAAGTGTACCTCACTTCTTTCCATGCAATTGTACTAGTTTTGAATACTACATCAAAATAAGCATGTTGTCAACAAATAGTTCCATTTTAATGAGGGAAATATACTTTCCAATATTTGTATGAAGCACACATATTATACTATTTCATTAAGGATATAAAACTTAGAGGAAGCATGTAGCATTTTCATATGTTTCATCCACTTTGTAATAAATGTAGTATTAGTCATTTTACTCAGACTTTCATGATTGATGATTCATTCTCTCAATTTCCAATGTCCATGCCATGTTGAAAGCTTTTTAAAGCATGAATTATATCAAAATATTTTTTTTGTTCTATTATATTTGCCTTCAAATTCCATTCATCATCATCATCATCATTATTATTATTATATATTTCTTAAGCATATATTGCATTTTAATCAATTTTTCATTTTTGTATATGGGGTCATAAGAAATCTAGGAAAGCTAAAGAGTTGGCTTGTGAAAAATATAGGAAAAAAATTAGTTTCAAAATATGGTTGGGACTGTGCATGATAAATAATACTGACATAGATATATCTTAATTCTAGAATGTGTTAAGAGAGATCAAATCCCTAGAGGTGCAAACTTTTCCTCAAATTTTGATCTCTATCAGTGCATGATAGATCGAGAATTAAGATGCATGTATACTAGTTTTTAACAAAATATGTGTCATCATGAAAGAAATTACACATCTCCCTCATATTGAGTAATACACCATTGAAATATTTTAACTTCCATACACAAAGAGTGATGAAACCCCTAAAGGTGCAAACCTTTAGTCAATTTTTGATCCTTCTATGTGCATAATAGATATGGGGTTAGGTGCAAACCTTTAGTCAAATTGTGAACATTCTAAATGCATGATAGATATGGGGTTAACATGGAAATACAATGATTATAAGGTGCATGTTAAGCATGTACCTAATTATGCATCCTTCCTATAATTAACAATATAAATTGAAATATTTTTCTGTTATTAATAAAAAAATTAAATGTCATGTGTCAACTCCATATTAAGAATTGAATTAATTATAAAACTCTTGGAAGTAGAAAGCACCATGGACATAATAAGTGTGGGAGCGACTTGTGTGTGAACTAAACTAACCCAAGGGGTTTCTAGTCAGTATTTCACAATTTTATGGCAACATCCCAAGATCATTTTTTTGTTCAACATTAGGCTCTACCTATATAGCTAGAGGAAAAAAAACCCTAGGTTTTGCCTAAACGCTTAAAAAAAAATCATTTACCTTTTCTGAATGTATATATGTAAAGTTGATCTAAAATTATTACACTTACATAGGTCATTGAAATACTTTATTTATATCAATCACTACTTTTTAGCTTTAATATTTTCTAATCTTAATATTGTTGATACTTTGTTTTTGTTAATATTTTTTTTTTAAATCTATATGCCAACTTCACATTAAGCATGGAAGAAATTACACATCTCCCTTATACTAATATGTACAAAGTACATTTCCAATAAGGATTTTTTTCCTCTATATATGTTTTATTTAAGGTTAATATTAAATATAAATTTTTTGTAATTATTAATTTTTTACAATGTGACTTGTGAACTCCATCTTGAGCATGAAAGGAGCACTCTAATTAATGGACAAAATGGTTTTTTTGGCCAAAATTTGACATTACAATTTCGGGCAAGATTGTGATTTCTTGTTGTTTAAAATGCACGTTTGAATGCAAAAAATATTTAGCATCTGAAAAAACACAAGGCATTGGAACTTTGTAGATTAAACAACTTAAGCTTCATAATGTTAAAAATATCTACCCGATTTTGGACAAAATTAACTAGAAAATCATCATTGTGTTTATTAGTTAGAATACACGTTAAAATATTTAATTTTGAAATGTTTTTTTGGTTATTAATATTTTTTTCAAATGTCACATGTCAACTCCATATGAGTATTTAGCGAATTATGCTTCACCCTAGTACTAGGAAGTAGAAAAAACCTATTTGTTGAATAAGTATCTTTTTACTTTCATTACTTTATTTTACTTAAAGTGAAAATTGTAATATTTTACTTATAATTGACATTGAAATATTTTTTTGTTATTAATACTTTTTTAGAACGCTGCTTGCAAACTCCATGTCTAGGGAATTGCACATCTCTCTTACATTGGTTTCTAGAAAGTGCCTTTGTGACCATTAATATATTTTATTTGTGTTTTACATCTAAATAGTTGTTAATTATATTTTAAATGTTATATGTCAACTCCATATTAAGCATTGAAATGACACGTCTATGCCATTAGGAAGTAAAAACACCCATTAATTGAATAATAATTTTTTTTCTTGAAATTACTTTATCTCTCCTTTTTTTTGAAAATAAAATTAATATAAAATTATTTAATTTAAATAAACATTATAATATTTTATTTATAATTGTATGAGCCAACAATCACAACTAGGATAAAACTTCTAGTTAGTAGACTCAACAATACATGCTTAACAACATACTAAAATTGATATAAAATTATTCACTTAAAGTGCATATTATAATATTTTATTTATCATTGACATAAATGTGCCACACAACACATCGAGGCTAAAGACTCTAGTTAATAAAATGGACAATGCATTATTAACAATTTAGTACTTAAAAAAATTCTCAGGACAATGTAATGTAGACAAACAATCACATATGTTATCCTTTTGAGAATTATTGGTCTAAACTTTGTTCATGCCCAAATTAAAACTCAATAAACTCCTTGGTTGAATGGTGTTCATGTGTTTGCTATAATTTAGTATTTTTAATGTTATTCAAAATTTATGAAAAAACAAAAAAAAAATATCTAAAAAATGTGTTATTAAATATAAGTATAAATGTAAATGTAAAAAAAAAATACAAAATTAATATATAATTATCTTAATTCTAAATTTATTAAATATTAGAAAAAATAATACATTAAATTTTTTCCTTTTAATGTAATTAATAAAATATCAACTCTTTTTCCAAATGTATAAGTTTTATACAAACAAAGATTTAAACATCTCTTCCACTTGGTACTATAAACGGATCATACCTCTGCCAATGCAATCACTAAAAATAGAAAATATAATACACAAAAGGTTGATATTTCCACGTCTATGTAACAATTTTGTATAATTGATTAAATTATCCCATTATTATTAAACAAAAGAAACATGTTTTTGTTATGTTGTAATATGATCTTGCTTAGCCACGTCCACCATGTGTGGAAATGTATGCACATTGCTACATATATATTATATATGAAGAGTTGAACACATATACTATATCTGAATGTTTCAACTCTTCCTCCTATTTGGTGGAGTTTATTTATATGCAAGTCCTCCCATCTTAACTGTGTCACTACATCTGAAAGAAACTCATTTTAAAGCTTATGTTTCATTTCAAACAATGAAAACCATTGCATAGAGGGAGCTCGGTCCTTGGTTTATCAAAGTATGGCAATATCCATTCACTAAATATAGTGAAAACTCAATTTTGTTCATTCTTGAACACATGTGATCAAAGAAATAAATAACAAATGCTTGGAAAGATTATCAATCCATCCAAACAATTTACATTTCAACTAAACTGTCAAAGGAGAAGGACAAGGAATTTGAAGCCTTATTATAGTTGCCTGCAAATGGTCCTTTATTCTTTTCAAATATGAAAGTATAGATAAAGTCTGATATATATACTCTGAACATTATTTCATCATTGAAGAAAATCTCCACTAGTGTGACTGTTATAAAAACTTTACAGCCTAGGATTTGAACCTAGGATACGGTCCCAACCAACAACCTGCTTTAGTAATCCGATACCTTCCCTTTTCATGAGAGGTCTTCTTATAAAGGTATGAATTTCTACCTCCAACAACACCACCACCCCCTTTTAAGCCATACTTTAATTTCCTCATGCATAATCAACCTACTAGGATTTGATACCATGTTGAAAAATGTGCAAGCTAGAAACCAAACCCTCAGCCTGCACCTTGCATGATGGGTATTCATGTAAGTTTAATGTAAAGGTATCAATTGCAACCTTTAAAAAAAAAACTATCGTAATCTAATTTTTTATGGGAATGGAATAAGCCTAATCAGACATCTTCATAGTTGAAATTATGATCAACCAATTTGGAATCAGAAAGCCAAAACAAAAGTGTTAAACACACATGGAATGTGAACAAAATATGAATGATAATAGCTTGAATTGCATTTCTATTGACAAAGATATACATTTATATTACATTCATATGACCCTTGGTTTCGTATTCCAAGGTCTCTTAGACTCCCTTAGACTATTCACATTCCATCACACCAACCCTTAGCGGATTAGGTGTCCAACATTCCTCCCCCTTAATTCGAACGGGTATGTATGAGTCCAAGATGAGAGATGTAATACAGAATATGAAAAATATGCATGGCATTACTAGGATGAATGTACTCTCTAAAATGTTGGCATAAGGTGGTGGTTTAAGGATGACCACCAACACTGGAACGCTTAGTGTGGTTCCCGAAACTCTTCCAAATCTAGCAAGAAGTTGAAGTCTTCTGCTAGAGGAAGTGCTCCTAATGTTTTGAAGAGGGAGACCTTCAACCTGGAAAGGGAGGTCTCACCCCGCATAAAAAGGGAGAACCTCAACCTGAAAAGGGAGGTCTCAACCCCGCATAGATGGTTTAAGGCTGACCACCAACTGAAGGTTTTCTCAGGGGCATCTCTATCTTTGGCTACAACTATGAATCTGGAATGGTAGGTTGTGGCTAAGGCTCATGTGATGAGGCTTTGAAACTTGCAGATGATCATCATTTCCCCCCCTATCATATACAACATGAGAATATGGTGAAAACTCAACGGAAAGATTGTTCAATACTCTAGAACAAGTTCTAAAATATGACTGAAATATCTTCTTGGCTATTGAGGCCCATTGCCAAGAAGTGATCCATCCAAGATGAATCTTTGTTCTTGCAAGAAGCTTGTTTTTTAGGCATCTGTGTGAAGAATGAGTATGCTGACCACAATGCTTGGATGGATGAAGATCAAAATAGTGATGTTTCATATGGCCAACTCGGTCATAGTGTTGGCATTTAACAACTTTTAGTTGTGAATGTGGAGGAGAAAAATATGGAACAGGAGAAGGTGAACCACCATGAATAAAACCAACACTTTTAAATTGAATGGGCTTAGAATAGTCTAGAATAGGAAAGAATTCCTCCTTATCATATCCAACAACTATTCTATGCTTGTTGTGGACAAGCTCTTCCCAAGGTCTGATGATTGGCTTGGGAAGTGCAGGTTGAATTTCTACTTCTGCATGCAATTCTGGTACTTCACTGGGCACTGGATCTAAATCAACTTGCTTCTTATGGGAGTCTGTTTCAATGTTCTGAACAAAAATAGGTTCAAAATGATAACTCCTTTGTTTTAATTCCTTTTGTTGAAGCTGAGATTCAAGCTCCAAATATTCCACCTTCTCTTATGCATTTTGAAAATAGGTTCTAATTTCAACAAGAGAATGTTTGTTGATTCTCATTGTATCATGATTAGTGGAATGTATTAGAGTTTCTAAGAACTCTAATACCTCACCAATTTTGGTTATTTTATCCATCGTCAAAATTACACTTAAAACTAATCACAATTATGAACCTGTACAGAAGAAACAACACTCACTTACAATAAAATGTCACTGCAAAATATTTTGTCAATGTACAACAAACAACCAGTGTGCAATAGCCCTTTAAAGCGGTCAATAATCCAAAAGGAATTGTTTTACACCAACAACAACTCTATTAATCCTAGCCATTTTCTTCAATCTTAATGCCTTAGGCTTGCACAAAATTTGTTGGATTGTCATTGCAACTAAAAACACTTTAAATACTGCTACGCAAACTGTGCAATGAGTATGCCACTAAATTCAAAACATCAACCCAATCGACATCAAGCATGACACGTCAACTAACCAATGCATATGCCAGAATTTTAAATAATGGAGGGACATGCCAATGCATATAATAACTTCAATGAAAGATTAAAATTCTCCACGGGAATTTAATATCAATGAACAAATCCTACTCTCAAACTCCAAAATGGCATCTAAATTTTGGGTCACAAATCTTGACCCGAGCAACGCCTTCACCCTCATTTTGGTCAGAGTCTGCTGCTTCTACTTAGGAATTAACTGGATAGTCAGGCTCTACAATCCTTTCAGCATATCTTCATTCAACTCCCCATAGTCTCTGAGAGTTATTCACAACATGGGGCTTTTAATTCGTCTTGATCTTCATTCACATCAATAAATGACAACAACAAGAGTTGGTACATTGATGTCTTTGGGAATTCCAGCGAGGTACCATGAGGTGGTGGGTTGATCAGTGAAATCGACTTATGTTCACCATTGATGAAAGACTATGTCCCCTATCGCGATAATTTGGACGATGTCTAGCGGCTTCCTTCGACTGCAAGAGGTGAGAATTTGGAGCACCATTGTCCCGAGTGGGAACTTCTACCAACCTTTTGTCTTTGGGAGGAGCTGGAGCCAGAGGTTGAGCTTCACAAGAGTCATGGGCAACACATTCTCACAAATCCTGACGTTCTCAAATCCATCGTTGATAAAGTAAAGGTTATAACGCATATCGTTGCAGGAAAAGAGAGCACATATAGTATTAATGCATATGGGCAAGCAACATTTGGAGTATGTAATGGTGAACAGACTGTGTAATCGTATTATAGTCAAAAAAATGGGAGCGGATACCAATGCGGGAGGATACCACCAATGTGGCAGTAGATTCACATAGTGATATTCAACGTATGGACTATGTGGAAGTTGAATAGTCGGGGTACGAAGACTTGTGGGAGGAGAACAATAAGCGGTGGTATGGTGCAGTGTTTATCTACTTCTGCTGCGTAGTGGAGAGAGGAAATGGGTCAGACGTTAATAATGAATTAGAGGGATATATTATAACTGGTATGGCAGAGGAGTTTGACACCGGTGGAAACACTGGTTAATATATATGTTACAAGTAATACGACCAACCTAGAGGAGAAATAAATAGTTACCAAGTTTGGTCATATTAGGCCAAAAAATTCGAAAATTCGCCAGTACGGTTCAATTCGTTGAAAAAAATACAGTAAACTTAATACGATACGGACATGTTTGGTTTATGGTAAGTTTTATATTTAAAAAAAAAAACAGAAAGGCAATGTTTCTATATTAAAAAGATTATTGAAATTTTATGTTAAAATATTGGAGCTACAAAATGGTAAGTTTTATTAAAAAATAGGAATGAAAATGAATAGTTGTTATTCCAGACGAATTGCGTATTTAAGACTCACTCTGCTTTATTGGTAATTGCGACTGTGATGGTTGCGCCAACCTCTAGCTTTCTCGTGTCTATCCACACATCTAGCCATGTCTAGCATGGTTCGTAAAGCAGCGCTTGGTTGTAACCTTGGTAAAGCATGGGTAAAATTTTATATTTAAAAATTATCGTTAAAAAATGGTAAGTTTTTAATTAAAAAAATAAAAATGAAAATTTATAGTTTTTATTTTAAAAATATTACGAGGGGAAAGTATAGGTGCAATGACAGAGACCACTATCATCTCTTGTGTTGCTAGCTATAGTGAGACTAATGGTGTCGGGGATCAAGGAATCTGCCTTGATGCATGCCCCCCAATAAAATCCTCATGAGAGACCCAACTTTGGGACCTACCCTCATGACATTGTGATCTTCAAGGCGAAGGTGTTTCAACCTTTCCAACCCAAGTCACGGCGGGAGTGCTAGTGGGTGAGATCAGGGACACTGTCCCACCCCTCCCATGCAGTTCCATCCAATTTATACAGCCCCATCACCCATATGTGAGTCATTCGACCAAACAACTAATATGTGCCTGCAACCACTAACATCTCATCAGAATATAGATAACATTAACATCACCTAGTCGTTCGCATCATTGTTCATTGTGAACCAGAACTAATGTAAGTAAGTAATATAGGGGACACCTCCATCATGGCTATCATCATCAAAACATCAATGGAAACATACATATCCATCAAGCTATCAACATCGTAACATCAATAGAAACATACCTATCCATCAAAGCTATCATCATCATGATTTTAATAGAGAGCATACATATCATTTACTGTCAGCATCACCATAAATTCAATAGAGACCAAACTTAACCATTTATGTTCCAATCATCATAATATCAATAGAGAACATGCCTAACCATTAATGCTACAATCATCATAATACCAATAGATAACATACATAACCATTAATATCTCAATCACTAATAATAGAGTCATGTGCCCAGATCCTCAACTTGAGGTCCTCAAAGAATAATGTGTGGGCCTTAGGGCTAAATAGATGTTAGTGTCATATCACTGTCAGTCAACTAGAATGGGGCACTACACAACGCACTATGGACATCACATTTTGCGGTTTAATCGGACAAAGAATTGTTGTCTACTTGGACAATGTGACAATATTTTGAAAATAAGATTTGACCACTTACATCATTTAAAGAAAATTTTCAATCCATGTCGCAAATATGGGATATATCTTAATCCCAAGAATAACATTTTCATAGTGTCCAAGGGAAATCTCTTGGGCCATATCATCACAAAGAAAGGGATTAAGGTGGACCCTGAATGGGTCAAAACTATTACTAATATCCCCTGCCCAATGAACAAGAGAGCTATGCAAAGCCTTCTTAGGGAAAATCAATTTCCTTCACAAGTTCATCTATGATTATGCATAGATAGTGAATTCGTTGCAAGAGATGATAAAGAAGGATGAAATCTATAAATGGGATAAAAAGGCAAAGGAAGCATTCACCCTTATTAAGAAATCGATATTAAAAGTGCCAACGTTATACAATCCAAATTTCAACAAAGATTTCTTGTTGTACACTTTCGCTTCTAATACTTCTCTCTTTGTCATTCTTACACAAAAGGATGATCAGGATAACGACAAGTCTATATCATTCATGATTGTTGACTTGCAAGGACCTGAACTTAATTATTTCGCCATCAATAAATAGGCTAATGCGGTCTACACGACGGTAAAACACTTTAGGCCTTATCTTCTGAAGAATCATGTTATTATCTTTGTGCCACACCCAGTTGTTAGATCATTGTTTGTTCAACAAGAGTTGGGTGAAAGAAAAGTGAACTAGATGACTAGCTTGCAAGAATATGATCTTGATTTCAAATCGGTTCACACTGTCAAGGGCCATGGTCTATGCTAGCTAGCAACAAAAGAAACCACTTCACTAGAAGATGATTCTTCTGGGTGGGAGTAGGAAATAGAAATGTATAATATCAAACAAGCTACCCCCACTGACACATCTACCTCTTGGTATGCAGATGTGCGACAATATATTGAACATGGTACCCTGCCCTCTCATTTATCAATGAGACAAAAGAGGGCTACTAAATTGAAATCTATATCTTATCAATTGGTACACGAGTCGCTTTTTAGGAAGCACCACAATGGGGTCTTGCTCAGATGCTTGGAAGCACCTGATTTAGAAAGGGTATTGTGTGACCTCCATTATGGACTAGCCGAAGGAGATCTCGTGGGTGACACTACTGTGCACAAAGTTATGTGTATCATTTTCTATTGGCTCACATTTTTTAAATATTCCCATGCTTATGCTTGCAAGTGTCTGGTTTGTTAGAAATGTGCTAGCCAAGATAAGAAGTCGATTGCCCCATTGTAGCCCATTGTTGTAGAAGAACCCTTCCAAAAATGGGCCTTAGATGTTATCATTGAGATCCATCCACACTCATCAAAGAAACATTGCTACACATTATCTCACACAGTGGACAGAAGCAGTTCCTCTCAAGCAAGTGAATGATCAAGAAGTCATCAACTTCCTCAAGAAGAACATTATTAACAAGTTTGGCATTCCAACATCACTTATTTTTTATAATGCAACATACTTCTTACTGCTGAAACATTATGATTTTTCATTAGAAAATGGCATTGTATTGAAACATTCAGCTAACTATTATCCACATGTGAATGGTCTTGCTGAGTCAACCAATAAGAAGCTTATTCACATCATCAAAAAAATTGTCTTCTCTAAACAGAGAAACTGGCACAATGCTTTGGTGAACACTCTTTAGGCTCACTGTGTCATGCATAAACCTTCTCTGAATACCTCCCCTTACTTTCTGATATATTGAAAAGAAGTGAAAGAAAAATTTGTTCTTCATCAAAACCATATCAAGAGATGGTTTGATAAGAAGTCTGCAGGGAAGAAGGAATTCAATATGGGTGACTTGATATTGAAGTGAGACAAACCCCACGAAGAGAAGGGGAACATACCAAGTTCCAATCCATGTGGATCAAACCTTTCATTGTTCATGAGAAAATTGGCCACCACACTTATCACCTCCAATCTTTGGATGGGAAGACTGACTCTCTTCCTGTAAATGACCAAGATTTGAAATAGTATTTTCAATGAAAATATAGGGTTGTGCCCTACCCTATGTATATACTTTGTTGTTTTGTTTGTCTGTCATGTTCATTATTTTCAGTTTGTCTTTTCGTTTTGAGTATAAGCTTTGTGTGTAAGTATGTTTTGGTTCCAATGTATGTGGCAAAATGAAAAGGGCCTTAAGACACTGCAACATTTAGCTAACTTTTAGTCATTCTTCTTTGTCTTGGTTACACCTTTTGGTCGATGATGTTTTGATGGAAAATATAATACTTGTGTAAGGAAAGCTTTGTGTCGAACCATGATATTTGCATCTATTCTAGTAACCTCATTCCTACATTCAGTTCCTCCTGTTTCAGTGTTTTCCACGTTGATCCAATCAAGTAGACAAGGATAAGCGGAAATATTAATGGGCATAATAATATTGGAGGACGTTTTTCTACATATGCATAAATGAGACATAAGTATAGGAAAATAAAGAACTTTTTATATCAATGAATGTAGGAGAAGAAATAACCCTTTCAAATCTTGACCTTGTAGATGTCTCCCAACTATCTTGTCCTTCCTTTTCCACAAAGCAAGCCTTCAATCACAAGTCAAGTGCATGATGGATAATGGATACTTATGCACAAAGAAAAAACATGAAGACATAAATAAAAGTCTTCAAAAGCCAACCCAGACTCCATGGGAGGCAGTGAATTTATAGGGTAAAAGTGGTGGTTTGGGATTTACCATTCTAGGGCTTAGATACACATTAGAGGGATGATAGGTTCTAGGGATAAGAGATAAGACCTCAAGAGTAGGAGTTCAAGAAGTAATCAAATGGTAAATAGTTAAAACCACTCGGGAAGCTTCTAGAAAGAGAAGATTCAAAATTATTTTTTATTTTTACCGAATTCCAGGGGCCATCGACCTTGCAGTGAAAGCAACATGCGTTGGTGAGTGTAGTGCCCACCCTAGTTTCCTGACTCTAATATGACATTACCTTGAATACTTTAGTCTATGAGTTACTTAGGATGAGGATCCATAAACGTGACTCTATTATCAGCGAATGTGATAATTATGTATGTTCTCTATTAATATTATGATTACGATATAATTAATGGTTATGTGTATTCTCTATTGATATCATGATGGTGATAGTAGTAAAGGATAGACATGTTTCTATTGATTTTATAATGATGATAGCCTTGATCTATATGTATGGTTCCATTAAGGTTATGATGATGCTAGCCATGATGGAGGTATCCCCTATGTTAGCTACTTACATTAGTTCTGGTTCACAATGAACGGTGATGTGAATGGCCAGGTGATGGTAATTAATGTTATTATGACAATAACTAACACTGAAAAACCTGGTTACTGATTATTATTGAGTATGGCAGGAAAACCACCAGAGGCACTCACACATGACGAGTTGATGACACCTGTTTTGATGAAAATTTATATTATTTTATCTTTGAAATTCTAATTGATTTTGAAACCTGCTATATATTGTTATCTATATTCTGATGATATGTTAATGGTTGCAGGCACATATGAGTTGCTTGGCCGAATGACTCACATATGGGTGATGGGGTTGTACAAGTGGATGGAACTACATGGGAGGGGTGGGACAGTGTTCCTGATCTCACCCACTAGCACTCCCGCCGTGACTTGGGCTGGAAGAGTTGAAACACCTTCGCCTTGAAGATCACAATGCCATGAGGGCAGGTCCCAAAGTTGGGTCACTCATGAGGAGTTTACTGGGGGCGCGCATCAAGGCGGATTCCTTGATCCCCGGCACCATTGGTCTCACTATAGCAGGCAACATAAGAGATGATAGTGGTCTATGACGTTGCACTATACTTTCCCCTCGTAGTCACTGGATGCTTGAAGGGCAAGTGGTGTGGCACCCTTGGCATCAAAAATAAACTATTAGGTGTGACACCCTTGGAACTTCTAGGGAAGTTCTTGAAGGGCACAACCAAACTTGGCACCCTTGGAATCATTAAAAAGAAATGATAATAAATAAATATAAGTAAGGAATGAAAACTAGGGAGTTACATCAAGGATAAATGATGATTAGAAACCAAGGTAATTAAATGAAAAATAAAACTTGGAATAAGGAGGATTATAGGAAGAAATAAATAAAGTACCTTAAAAATTCCACCCTCCCCATGTTGGAAAATTCTAGGTAGATTAGGTGGTTTAATTAGATAAAAGGGGAAGACAAACATATTGTAAGGATAAAGATTAATCCTAAACCAATTAAAATTAATTAAGAAAAGAGTAAGGTGAATTAAAATAAGAAAAATAAATTAAATTTAGAG